>FWCC01000466.1:0-24894 GCA_900169235.1 Zarea fungicola | reverse complement strand
TAAGGGGGTGGTCGACGTTAGTCTAAATGCGATGAAGCATATCCATTTACATATCAACTATCCCAGTTTTGGTAAATTGCCCGCTGTGGTGGCGCTAGAGTCGCTGTCGTGCTGTGCAAAGGAATACAAATGCACGGCGAGGAGCATACTAGGGGGTAGTTGCGATCCTGTGCTCCGGAGTCTATTCAATTGTTTGTCATTGACTAGTTGTATTTTCTTGGCCCTTTGCTGCCAGCTACCTGGTTGCAAGCATTTTAGTATCACTCATTCTTTCCATTACGCTGGCAGTGCACGTTGCACAGATGGACAAGCTGCTACACTGCAGTGGGCTGACTGCCTGTTCTGTTGGTTGCGAGCTTCAGTTGTCACACGGGCGCCATAAATCTCTCTCTACTAAAAAGGCAAAGGTGCTGTCTATCTATCTGATAGGTATTAGAACATGTAGAAAAGCAGGCAATTCATATATCATCCGCCAGTGAGAACCGCGAAATATTTCTCCAGCAGAGCAACGATAGAAAAAGGCAAGAGGCTTCCTGTGTGCTCCAGTCTCGTAATAGGAAACATCCATGTCGGTATTGCTGCAAACAAGAAAAAGCAAACCCAAGCATAGCCCACAGCCCTGCGCATTGCGCGCGGGATAGGCCACCGCCTAGTCAGCACCTGCACAGCGTCCTCGGCCATGATGCCTAGCGGCTGCAGAAGGAAGAAGCCAAGCGAAGCAGTCTTGTGAGGCGGCAGGCCCTGCATCACATCAGATGGGTGGTGTATCAGACCGGACATGATAAACGCAAGAACCAGATGCGTGTACCCAGACAAAAGTGTACCACGCGGAATGAAGAGGATCTTGTCGCAAGTGAACTGTGTATAGCCAGTCAGTGTATTGTGGAGGCCCTGGTGCCAATAATTGCTATATTGTTTTATTACGCCGACGAAGTTAGTTGCGATACATCTCTTTCACAATAATAGGAACCGGAGATCGTTTTTTCTGCCCCTTTTTAAGACAAATAACACGCACTTACCGCCAGAATTTACGCATTGTGTAGGACTGCTGAATGGACCCAAACATTGGCGGCCAAAAGTCTGGCGAGCTCAGGCCCAACCCGACCGACACCAAGGCCAGGCCGTGCACCCACAGATAAAGCAGGCAACGCGAGCTCAGCCCAAATAACAAAAACGATAGCGCACGGAACTTGACGTCCTCGGCCGTCAGTGTCCAAAGACGCCAGAAAGTCTGCTTTTCTTGGGCGACGAGATGTACACTTGGCGCCGGCCCATTCATCATCACGTCGAGGATCAGATAGCTCAGCGCCATCTTGGATAGGGCATCAGAGAGGAATTGTATGCGCGTCTGCGTGTACGGTCGGTGCTTGACATTTTTGACCTCCCACCCGGTGCCAATTCCTCGAGGGTTGCTGGCCAGCGAGAGCGCCTGCCATACTTGCCTCCCGATGCTCACTCGGCCGTGACTAGGCGACTTGGTCGCTGTGCCTCTTTTTGGCACGAGCTCGGAGAGTTGAACAGAGTCAAGGCGCATTAAAAGAATATACTGGGCGAGAAGAAGCCAATCGGCAATGGTCATGATGAGGAGCACGGATTGTCGCGCCGGCGGGCCAACCAGGGTGACGGCGTAATAGCGTACAGCGTAGGCAGCTGCGGATAAAGGAATAATGCTGGCAAGACGGGCAGTAGTGGCATTCTTGGGAAGGGCAATCACAATTAGCACAAAAAGCGCACGATAGATGGCAAAGGCGGACGCCGCGCCGAGCACTTCTGTGAAGCTAACGAGAGCCATCTTCCCACTGCCCCGTTTGATCCAAGTTGTGTGTTACAAAGCCAAATTGAAGTTAGTTATAATTTACCAGAGAAGGGAGGGTGTTAAAGAAGAGAAAAGCAGATTGTTAAAAAAAAAAAAAAAAGACTGGATCTTGGCTTTTTAAGACATTTTGCTGATGATATGAGGAGTGTGCTGTCGGTTTGTTAGAACAACAGTATGACTGAGACACTGCTACTGGAAACTTTCGGCAGTGGTGGCCGGGAAGTGACTTGATAAGCCTTTTAAAGCTAGAAAATAAAAGACAGATGCGGGTAAGCGCGACTGAACCATGCCAGAGTTTCGGATGTAATACGCAACGGCATTCTTAGTGCCGCATAACCACGCCGTTTAGCACCAGGAAGAATAAGCGTTCAGGCCCCGTAAGATTACGGCGCCGCCCACTGCATTAACTAAAATGATTTATTTTTAGGTTCCACGAGCTCCATGTAAAAAGGGTCACGCGAAAAGATAGACACCTACTGTACACAGCTTAGCTGATCATCCCCTGGCACAGTGATTGACAGTGTGCGATGACTTGCATTAGAGATGAACTAGTGATGGAGTTTGCGTTCGTGCCAGTGGTAACGCAATTTCGTAAGAAACGTTGCACAGCCAAAGTAGCCCAGACTGGAAACATGAAGTGATCTCTGTGGGTTTTTTTGGAGCCACCCGTACTCTTTTTTCTGAAGTTTCGGCATAAATTTGTTCAAGTTTCCCAGCCACTTTTCTTACACCATGAGCGTTTCCCCCCCTTCCAGTGTCCGATTGTCCATGTTCCGCTGCAACATTCGTACCATGAATGTATAGAAGGTTTGACGAAAGTCGGACCTAGCTCTACAAGAGGTACAATATTTGCAAAAGAAACTCCAAACTGGCGATGGCTTGGCGAGTATGCATTGGAATACATTCGTGAGCACATCAGCGGTCATGGGAAGCCTTTTCGCTATTTATATTTATATTATATACTCTGCAACCGTGCGTAGTTTAGTGGTCGGCCGGGATTGAGATCCGGTCTCGTAATCGATTCGGCCGATCCTCAATCATAGAGGCAGATCTGCGTAGTCCAGAATACACAGTTGGCTGAAGCAGGTGCCGACCAATGCTTGCCCTACAAGTCGTAATCGTGGTTTAGTTGTCTTTCCAAAAACTGTAAAGAAAAAAATACATATTGTGTATACAATTTTGCCATTATTTAATTACCCTCTCTTCAGTGTTAATGCCCAACTTTCTCCTAGTTGGCGTAGCGTAACAGAGAATCGTTACAGAACAATTAAGAATACAGGGTAAGCTAGCAACTGCATAGCCAACAAACGATTCAAAAATCGGGTATTATTAAGAGAGGGAGTATAACAACAGCGCAATCTCGTTGGGGATTATATACTTCGTATTGTTTGGTTAAGGAATTCCTGCCCCATCTGAGGCTGCCTTTGAATTGAATCAAGCTACTAAAGTATACATGCTGTGAGCGCCACCTCTCAAACCCCGAAAGCGCAACTCTCTCAGCAGTACTTTGTTTTAGGCACTGATTGTGACTGAAGTTTGAAGAAATAGAGGATCAATTTAGGGAAAAAATGGCCTGTTTTCTATCTATAGAGAATGGATTAACGTAATGACTTTTATAGACCTCTACCCTCTGGCCCTAGAATAAATACTTTATTTGGGCTGAATTATCAAGTACATACGAACAAAGTATATGATAATGAATCAAGTTTGCGACAATCGTGGGCCAGCATCGGGATTTGGGTTTCAAAATGTCCAGGTAAGAAGAGTAAACAAGGATTACGCCACGATTAATTGCCACTATCCTTCACCTTCACATGGGTCAACCAGAATTCACCAATAGTAAAGTAAAACTCGTCCTTCTTCTCGTACCACGGAAAGTGGCCCGAGTCTTCAAAGACATGGAGCTGGCTCGAACCAATGCCTTGATGTATAATCCTTGCAACTTTTTCCGAACAAAACATGTCATTCTGCCCAACGGAGACCAAAGTCGGTGCTCGGACATTTGAAAGCTTTGCGAAATTAGGAGCCATAATACCACTGGTGATTGATATCGTGTTCTCGGTGTTGGCATATACATCAGGAGCCCGGGGCTCGCTAGACAATTCCTGCATGAGAAGTTTTTCATACAGTTGAGGTTCGGAGAAGTAGAGAGGGAGGATTGAAAACAGGGTGTCGGCGAATGCGGCATCGGTCTGGGGATAGTTTGGATCCGATATATTGAGGGCGGCTCCCAGATTGGCGATTGCGCTCTGATAGCGTGTGTCGTTGGACCACTGAGTCAAAAACTGGTTAAATGTTGCCGAGTCATCATAGTCCTCCAGACAGGTTTCCAATAGTGTAAGGGACGCAACATGGTTCGGGTACTCCTCTGCGTAAAGCAGCGCCGTGCTGCCACCAGCGCTGTGTCCTTGGACATGAATTTTATCTAGACCCAGAAATTTTCGAAGCAGCTCAAGAGCTTCCGCACTCTGCGTGACAGAGATGTCCAGTGGGTTGGCTGGCCTCTCGGAAGGGCTATTACCAGCAGGGGTCAGAAAAACAAAGGTATAGTCGCGTTCAAATGGTTGCATAGCAGCCAAATGGTAATCAACATGAATACCCCATGGTGGCGCGACGGCGAAAATTTTAGGGTTATCCTTCTTGGAGCCTCTGACCGAGAGCAGGTAAGAAAGATCGCCTAGCTTGACCATGCAATCTCCAGAGTTGTACTCAAACGGGGTAGCACAGGGCGTCGGGACAGCAGGACTAGCAGTGCTAGATGGAGCGCTTGAAGTAGGTACCGTTGAAGTTTTAGTTGTCCATGTGGAAGTTGATGTCGTAGCCGTTGTTGTAATTGAGGATGAGGGCCGGTGTGGGATGCAGCCCTCCCCGCTAGCCAACACACTGGCTGCAAATGCGAGCAAGGATAAGAAAGTGGACTTTCTTCCCTAGATATTGTTAGTTTATAGAGATTAATGATATTTTCTGTCATACCATTTTTGTTCAATTAAGTCTTCTTTTTCTTTTGTCGGAATGTCTCGCACAACGACGCTCAACGGTGTACAGTCAGGCAAAGCTGGGAATATTAACGAAAGTAACGCAGTTGCAGAGTGAAAAACACTGGCAGATGAATCAAAAGGCAGTGGATAATTATCTTATTTATAACAGAGTTCAGGACGGCGTCATTCGTATCTGGAGTATCGAGCAATTTCCGCAACTAGTGGGGAAAACGACCAACACAGACAGCATTCTCGTATGCTTCTCGTACTTTTAGTTGTGGCTATTAGCGATTTTCTGCAAGACGAGTAATAAATGGTGCTACCGTTTAACGAATGCGAGCTGGGAGCCGACATGCCTGCGTCTGCTAACTATCTTTGTCCCATTTTAGCCGACGGCCGTTTATTAATCAAACGCCACGCTCGGTGTGACGGCGTCAACTCAAAACACACGTGGTCAGCCCTAATTCAGCTTTGCTACCAGTCTTTGGAATCTTCTCCGCGATTTTCTGGGTCTGTTGGTATACTGTTGATAAAGATGTATGCATGCATATTAGCTATTCAGGGGCCGTGCGGTACCCCTATAGAGAAGTGTGAGGTGGGTGGATATTTCCGTAAAGCGTGTGTCCGCTGATAGATCTCGGTATACATGTTAAAAATGCGTGGTTGGTATTACAGCATGAGAGTTTCGAAAGAAGTTAGCAAAGAAGTTGCCAAAACGGATGCTACACAATCCTTTAATGCCCCGTGGTTAACATAACGGACAACGGCGACAAAATCCGCAGGTTAAGCATATTACCGCGGTGAGCAAGAGAAGTTATAGACCGCAGCGCGAGTACATTGAATGCTTTTAACTCGCAGGCGCCGCTCGCAATGTTAGAGAACAAGGAATTGGCTTTGCTGGACTCGCATTACGCCCCATAGCGATAGTAAGTAGCAAGATTGCAGTAAAACAAAATCAAGCAGTTCATATATCATACTGTTTTTGGTTGCATTGGGAACATCCGGCTTACCCGGACTCGGCTTCTATTCACGAAACGTAACCCCCAGGAATATGGAAGGTCCCCTCAGGGTTACCAGATAGACGCCGCCCAAGCGGTCGATGAATCGAATACTTTTCCGACGTATCCACCATACCGTGCACATTAAACCTCTTGCTTATATGCGCTCATGATTCTTTAAGGCTTCTTAATGGCTGTAACCTGAATCCCGTAGGTGGTCGGTCTTGGCCAGAGTGATTAGTGAACCCGCGCGCTAACTTGATAAACCCTGTACCAAGTATATGCATGTAATTGTTTTCCTGGCGCAAGGGTGCACATACTGTGGAGCAACTGCGTCCGAGAGCGAGCCCGAAGAATGCTTCCATCTTTGTCCTACCGGTTTACAGTTACCAATACAAACCGCTCAGCAACCTTGTGTCTTCTCGCCCTTAGGATCCAGCGGGTGCTCGTTTGCTCGTTTCCATGAGTTTCGTTCAGTGAAATTTAATTCCGTCTCCAAAAGTCTCTCCAAGGAAGGGGCTGGTCTAGATGCGTGACGGTATTTGGTAGGAAGAGTTTATGGAGGATGGAATTTAATTTTTCGGCGAACCCCCGAGGCCCCCATCATCTGTACCTGTTGGCTGGAGCGATCGGCAAGTATCACGAATATCTGATAACTAAGAGTCACGTCGAGCAGGGGTTTCTCATATATACGAATGACTTGATTGGGTAGGAAAATGCTACGTAGGGGGTGCGAGGATACCCTCTTATGGGGTGGCTCTGGGGATCTTGCTTAAGTTACTATGTAGTTTGACTTCAAAAGTGTAGGCTCCCCCAAGCCGAGCCCCTTCATCAGTCGAGAATCATACCCCGCGCAATACGAAGGACGAACTTCCCAATGTGGTATAGTAGGCTGTCCGTGTCTCGAAGCTTGAAGCCTAGGACATAATAATTCTACGCTACTATAAAAACTTTGCCAGTCGTAGCCTCTTTTCAAACTACTTGGCAGTGATTGCTTCGTTGTTGGTGATGTGTTGATTGTTACTTGGTGTTTGATTCTGGGTATGGGAGCTCTCGGGGTTTAGGGATAGCATCGTTCAACAGATAAGCATAAGCCAAATATGTATTTTACACGGCGACCCAGCTGATGACAGTGATGATGGCACGAGGCAGAACTGTCTGTTTAAAAGTCTGGTAAAGAGATTGAATAGCTCATGGGTCCTTACAATTTTCTCTGTGCATTTGTGGATGGTGGCATCGCCATGGCGTTCAACTCCTATCCGGTGTTGCAGGTTGGAAAATCCTGCTGACTGCGGTGAGGCAGCCTGATCGAGAGGGTGATTCTATTATATACATTGTTGTCTTCAGCCAACATCCTATACTACTAGTATTGCTCAGAAAGTCACCACGGCCTAATCAAGGACCTATTCAATGTAAATACATCTATCATTTTCCATTACTTTAGCTACGCGCCTGAGATATACGGTTAAGGGCAAGCTGCCGGTACAGCTTGGGCCTTGCCGCCGGGCAGATGCCCACACAGACCTGCTAAGAAATAAATCCAATCAAATTGTACTCCGGATCCAATTTGGATAAGAAACTGGTAATGTACCCTGTCGGTTAGCTACCAGAAACATGCCACATCTTCATTTCTGTCTACCTGCCACTGTGGCTGGTGAAGAAACGCTGCTTGCAAACACAGTGAACCTACAGTATGTTGTACCTGTGGGCTAAATACGGCCTGAAATGTCAAGATTTGAATAAGCATAGAGCAGCAGGGATCTTCAACGACTTCTTGTGGCGTGCGATGTGAATCCTTAACAGTACGCTGACAGTTTTAGTGGGCATTTAAACGAAATCGATTTTGTGATTCTATTAGTTTCCACATCACCTTGGTATATAATCACGGCAGACTGGCTCTTTTTCATTCTAGGGCAGGAGTCGGATTCGCAATGCGACAGAAACACGACAGCTCGCACTGGACATGGATGCTAAACCGGCCTTTTGCGCCGATGCTGTCGCCAGGCTGCAGCTGACCTCGCACAGCAGATATAGTGCATTTCGATGGCGGACGCGCATCGACGTGCGCAGACAGCGAGGGTATCGACTTGTGGAACATTCCCCAGAATGTCATTGGGTGTGAAAATGATGTCAAGGGCGCTTGCTGTGGCAATCATCGCTGTTAAGAGTCGTATTTTATTGCAGACAAGAAAACCACGGTTGAAGATGCGTGCGTTGGATTTTATAGCATCTATAGCCTCTACCTTGCAATGTATTTTCACGCCCTTACCAGGGATATTTTTAAAAGCCAGTAACTTTGCGCAAGTATACGAAATACATTAAAATATGAAATTAGTCCCTTTTTTTCTGTGTTTGATTTGCTAAGAACAAGTAGTGTTCTCCAGCTAATGGGGCCGCCCAGGGCAATACTGAAGCTTGCGACTCGGCCATGGAATGCCGGCATTAATGGCCGATGATTTTGTCGCTAAAAAGCGATCATTCGCACAGTGAATGCGGACGTGTAACGGAGTGCAACAGCTGAAAGTATGGACTTCCTCAGACCTTACATTCGTGCATGTCGGAAGCCAGGTTGAGCCGATCGTGCGCTAGGAAGGGTAAGCTTTTACTCTTAACTGAGCTGGCACTCGCTTCTTTCTACAGAGTATAAAATTTGCATACCAGCACACTTTAACGAGCACGATCTTTGATCTACTGAGGTAAAAGTAAAATAACTACTTTTAGCAAGCAAGACACTAATATAGGGTTGACCATACTCTGCCCCTCGTTCCTGCACGCCCTGAGAGAGAATTGTACCGCATGGCCAATAAGTACCTGCTTACTGTCAACTCAGTTGTTCTTCTGCAGCCACAACTCGCAGCTAGCATAAAGGCGTTCATAGACTGGGTCAATCCGCAGTAAGTCTTCAAAGGTGCCACCTCCCAGGCATTTAGCCCACTCAAGAAATCCAACAATGAGAAAGTCGGCGTACGAAGGCGTTTTGCCCAGACAGAATGGGCCAGTTGGATCCTGTTTCAAAATCCCTGCGATCTTATATAGACCAGGTAGAGCCTTTTCCCATGCACCACCTCCGTACTTGGCTTCAAGTTCATCTAGTGACATGCCAAATGTCACTTTTCGAACCTCTATATGAAATGCTATAGTGGAACCGGAAAGGCATTCACGAGGCATTCGTGGCACAAGCATAGGTACCAATGGCTCAATAACAGATGACCACATTGTCGCCAGTACGTCTTGCAATACCGGGGCGTCCAAATGCGCCTTTGGCTCAGGGTACATGGCTTCAATGGCTTCCGCAATGGCCGTTGACTCCATGATGTAGGAATCACCAGGAAGTCGTACTGCTGGGATAGTGTAGTCGGCCATTTCAGTGCCTGGTTTGTTCGGGGGAATACCACTACTAGAAGTAAGCTTGCTAATTCCGCCTACAGTAGTGGAGTTTTACTTACAGCGACTTGAGCGTTGGCCCAATGTCTGGGCCATGTAGCCATTCAGTCTTGTAGTCAATAGACTTGAAGTTTAATAGCAAACGGGCTAGGTATCTGTTAGTCAGCAGGACAATATATAAGAAGATGTGCTCACATACTTTTCCATACGTTAGGAGACCAGCATGTGCCGGTTCCGAAGCGGCTTGGGTTGTCGTACAAGATAACTTGGTCCATATTCAAGTCTGTATTCAAGTCTGTATTCAAGTCTGTATTCAAGTCTGTATTCAAGTTTGTAATGTTGACTCAGTTGCAGAATTCCATTCCCTGAGGCTGTGGATGAGCGCCTTTTATAGTTTTCCAGGCTCGAGGACATTACTTCAAGGTTTGTGTCTTGCTTCACTGGTATGGAAACGTGTACGATGAGGAGCTATATTGAGTAACTCAACAAACGTTGCATTATCAGCCGTTACGGGCTTTGGTGGCTGATATGGTCATATTTTAGGCCCGGATAGCTTTCTGTCATTGCATCAATTCCGTATTTTAAACCGGGACCAGGAGTAGATAGCGCATACCTTACCAATTTGCACACAAAAGATGTGCCATATTGCCCCTTGCCGTTTTTAAAAGGCTTCCATACAGATACCAGCAGCTCGTCTATAGCGTCTAGACGGGTACTGGTACAAGAGAAGAATCCAGGACACAGAGCTCCATAATGCCGAACATACACACCTATAACGATACAACGCGGGCCACGTCCCAGAGTCTAGCTCGTAACAAAACTGAGGCGAGTAGGATACATGCCATCTCCTCCGCTCTATCGGTGACTTACTAATTAAAGGGTCAAATAATGATACATGGTGCTGTAAGTCAGCTTATTTCTAAAAATGAAGATACCAGTAAAAACAAGGGTAAATGGTCTAACGGTTGAAAGGGCAGTCGAAAGAGGCTCAAAAGGTGATATTTGCATGGAAACACTGTATGAACTAACGGCTGAACTATTATGCGCTACAACTACGTGCACTTCCAGAATTGTAAAACGGAAACCTTGTCCCTGTCAAGAACGGGGTAAACTAGTGGCAATCAAGAAATCTTCAGATGCGGCCGCTAGCTCTGGCTTCTATGGAGCTCCTCTCTAGTCATGAGCTTATTATGCTTATTAACTACTGCTGATAGGTAAAACTACCACTCTAATTAAGCCTATTTCAAGAAAATTGGCCCACTTTGTGGTTCAGAGTTTGCTTGCCAAATTAGATGAGGCTAAATCCTATGTTTAATAGGCATTTGACACTGGTGCCAGGGGATGTAAGTGTCACGATTGGGAGCAGCGAGGAAGAGGCGTTGCAAATAGCATAATCTGCATCTTAATATAATCAAGTGATAGGCCAATTCGGTCGAACTGGCATACTCGGGCTGCAGCACAAGGTGCCTCTATGGCTCTACAGGTGATGCCAGTCGAGGGGGGAACGGGTCGGATGTAGCCCAATGGCTCGCAGAAGGCTTCGCCAAAGCCACACTATATGGCAATGCATTTTAAAAGGCGGCTAACTAGACGGAAGAGGGCACCATTGCTCCCTCGACATTACTCGTTCACAGTGTTAGTTGTCATGTGCTCTGACACGGGCACGGCTAGCTTATTATATTAAAGACACACACGATTTTCCTCTTTTGACAATCACACTAAACTCCTAATAATCAGCTTGCCGGCGGTTAAATAAATAACCTTTGATACAGACTGTTAAACAATAACGGAACGTACTACTTAACTTAGCTACAGCATCGGAGAAGCCGACTTCAGAGAAGCTAAGCTCGGGTTTGCCGCTTTCAGTACCAACCCAGCAATTTACGAGGACCAGTAAACCCCTTTTAGTCATGTACAATCGAGAATTTCCCTTTGGCACATTACTGGCAAATTCCACCAACAGCTCTATTCATCGCCCAAGTTTTTTTTTAGGCAAGTCAGGAAGATTAAAAAGATGCTCCATGATCTCACCACAGTTCCTGGCAAGATTGAGAACGTGCAATTTCTACGGATGAGCTCAACTTTCTGTGGAGACGCCTATTAAATATATGATGAATCTACGGCTATTACATGCAAATTTAAACAAGTTAAAAATAGCGGGAAGTGGATACGATTTAGCTACATGGCTGATCATTGTAACTTGTGAGAGGTAATAGAAGAAACTGCCTGTGTTCAGACTCCGAGCTGGTGAGTACGGTAGCTAGGAACTATGGCCGACTCTTCACAAAAATTTCCAGCCAGCAAACGACTATCGAGCTGCGAATTACATATCATCCTTGTTGCTCCCCGAGCCAGCACCCTGACACAACTAAGGATCAATCAGTGCGCTTCATGTAGGCTATCCTTTGCAGCACCCATTCGTGATTCGCAAAACTACCTTCCTGGGCAACGGGGCACTGACATGCAAGAATTTGACACGTAATGAGCAGATCGCTTTCACTGGTTGTATTCCGCTCAAAAGAGCGCAGAAACGACCAACAGTGCAGCCAGCATACCGAAACTAGGTACTTGGTGCAACCCAACATTGGGGGTAGAAGTTGGAGGTGTCGCCGCAGAAGCTGTAGTGCCAGATTCTGTTGTGGCGGGCGTGGTAGCAGCCGAGGTGGTAGTAGTCGAGCGACCAGCGGCCGAAGAGGTCGTCGATGCGGCCCTAGTAGCCGTCGGCCTCGGGCTTGCCTCTGAGCTCGTCGTTCCCTTGCTAGTATCTTCATCCTTTACAAGGAGTCCAAAGTCGAGGTTGAAAAGGGCGAGTTTGAAGTCTGACAAGAAATTATCCTTATCATCAAATACGTGAGCCCATACATTAAAGGTATCCGCCTGAGCTCCCTTCTTGTCCAAATTAACCCTGTAAGGTGGTTGGCCGTCCTTCGCAGCTGAGAAGGTGACCTTGTCCGACACTGTAGTTGTCATGCTCCGGATCCATTTCAGTTCAAGTACAACGCTAAAGTCGCCATCCAGCTTGAGGGAATCGACGTCAACAGAAACGTCAAAGGCAACGGAGCCGTTGAATAGAGTATTTGGAATCATAAGCCCAGACCCGACGAGAAACGTGACAGAGCTATCGCCGTATATAATATTATCGCCGGATAACCCACGAAGACGAGTTCCACCGACAGGTGAGCGACAGTTTGGAGTCTCCGTAGCGTTGACGATGGTCGAGTCGATGAGTGTGAAATCCTAAGCAAAGTTAGAACGGTGAGCGCTGCATTATTGAGTCAAACATAAATTGAATGGGGAGAGAGCAAGTGCATGGGTCGGGATACCTTGTATAAACTGTCGAAATTTCTCTTTGCACGGCCGCAGTCGGCTCTATTGGAAAGGGCAACTTTATCAAGCTGTTACAAAGTCATCAGCCGTATGAAGCATATTATTTTGGGCCTGCAACATCGGTCAATTCTCACGTTGATTGCCGCGTCCGTATTCTTGTACGTCGCTGCACCTTGGGACGACACAAGCCCGGTGAGACTGGCCACCGTAAGAATGCTATGCCACTTCATCGTACGTGATTTCAAGATGATATTCGATAAATCTGATGGAAGAAATGTCTCTGTTATTTGCCTGTTTTGCTGAAGTAGTTTTCGCTTGCAGAGACATGGTGTCGTCTGGAGGTTCTCTGTCCATGTATTTATAACAGATCGCATAAAAGCGTACTCATGAAACCCTGAATAGTTATGCTTTTAGAAATTCAATATCTAGAAATAGGACAGACATCGAATCACACATTTCCAAAAATAGGTGTCGTTATCTTTGCAGAAGCTGGACCCCGTCTCGGGGCCTTGGCATCGGCCATAGCCACCTGCTCCAACAGCAGCCAATACTGCATAGCCAAGGCTTACAAAGAGCGGATAAGTGACTAAATTAATGGGTACGTGATAGTGAGACAGGCAAGCTCGAAATACAGAATGATCGTCGATAAATTATTGTTGTGGACACATCCGAGGCTTACTTGGTATTCGTATTCCCACCTGTACCGCCTGGCCTGGACTAAGCAAGAGCGCCCAACTACCCTTTTAAGGCAAGTGGGAAAATCTAACCAATAATGAACCTGACACCTTGACCGCCCAGATACCAGGCCCCGTGCCATGCAGTGAGCCAAGGACGAGACCGTACGTAATGATACTCTGTTCCGCTACGCCAACTAGCAAAGACTTGGATATAGACACTCTAGCGAGCGCGGATTTGGAAAATAATTGATTCTTATCAATTACCAGCGAGTAGTACGCTCATTAGACCATCAGCCACTGATCCCGGGTACGTCTACTGTTGAACATAAGGCCGATTGTCGAACAAGACAACTTTCACAGATTGTCAAGAGTACTCATGGAGGACTTGACTCAACAAGTGACTCCAGTCGTGCGCCAGGTCGAAGCCTCAATTTACGTTGAATATAAGCACTCTCACCTATTATTCCGATACAAGAAGCTCTTGAAGATAAATTTTATGAGAATAGCTTCAGCGAAAAGGTAAAATAAAAGGGACATATCGTGTCTACAAAACCATCGTCATTAGATTGCCTCCCTTTCGGTGTAAGCTGCCTGAATGGCTTAGTAGGCCGACCGCCGTAACTGTCGTATCTGCCGCTGCATCTACGCCCCCAATTCACAACTGAAGCCACAAAGTGTTCAAGAAAAAAACTAATACCCCTGCAGCTGTTCATGAATGAACCTAATTCTGCTACAGCTGTTCACGCCCAGAAATGTATAACGTTCTTGAACAGGCCACCAATTTATTCGCCCAAGTTCCAAATCGACGACTGTGGGATGAAAAAAAGTCCTGCACGGCTGCAAACTAATATATAAGTTGATTGTATACCTGCCAACTTTCTGTTGACTTGTGTCCGATATGAATCCGCATCACAACTGAGTCTACACAAACACAACTTCAAAATCACAGTCGAAATACCACAAAAAAAACATGTCAGCTATACCGGCCACTTCGCAATCCGGCCCGAGCACCGGGAACAGCGTGGGAACATCGCTCTACAATCTCGCCGTTCCAACCTTTCTGCAAACCGTACGCGCCGTCTTGGGCTTCCTCGACCGCGCCACCGCTCACTGCGCCGAGACGGGCACCCATCCAGACGACTTTGTCCGCGCCCGCCTCACTCCGGACATGGCGCCGCTGCACTTCCAGCTCGAATGCGTAGCGAACCATTCCTACTATGCGCTGGAGGGCATCAAGACCGGCGTCTTCGCGCCCCCGGACTTGCGCGAGGATATTCCATTCGCCAACCTTCGAGCCGTGGTTGCCGAGGCGGAGGAACTGCTACGGGGTCTCACGCCAGACGAAGTCAACAGCTGGGCGGGCAGGGAACTGAATTTCAAGATCGGCCCGCGGCAGCTCTCCTTTACCGCGGAGACGTTCCTCCTATCGTTTTCCCTGCCCAACTTTTACTTCCACGCCGTCACCGCGTACGACATCCTGCGCGTGCAGGGCGTGCCGATTGGGAAGCGCGATTTTGAGGGTGTGCTTCGTGTTCAGCCGGCCGAGTAGTTTTCTTATCTGGGCGGCCGATCTATACTGATGCATGTTGAGAGGAAGAAAGACAGTCAAGAGGACCTCGGGTTTGATAAAAGGACAACACAATTGGCCGTTGACTTGGAACAAGGAGGGCTGTCGCCCGTGTGTGTTTGGCCGCAATTTAGTGATAAAAACCAGGCAGATATAGTCACAAGGCAGTATTCAGATTCTAAGAGCATTAATTCCGAACTATTCACGTCATTATTTCTCGAGTTTCTTATAAAGATATGTGAGCACGTTTCTAATAAGATGCGCTATTGAAAAAAACGTCCTCTGTAAATGCAGGCCTTGCTGAAGATATCCTCATATTGTTTTACAGGTCTCGTCAAGTGTCTTTGTAATATTTCATATGACCGTGAAGAGGCTTGTTGGGTTAAGTCCCGGTGCTGTGCTTTAGTCTCATAAATTACGATGGAAATAAAAGTTGCCAGTATGACATGATGTAATATTAATTGTACTCATTGCCTCTAACGCTGTTTACAACTCGCTCAAGGTTGCCCTCACATAATCGATACATGAACACTTCTAATAAATTCCCAAGAGCCTGAATACTGGCATCAAAAAGGCAAATAAGCAATCAACTAGAAATCTTAGTTGGTCAATATGTATAAATACTTGGAAAGTATATATCTAGAATAACTATTGAAATTATTGACAAGCCACGTGCGCGACTAGTTTGAGTTTCATAAGCTAACAAGAAGAAGTAGAAGTAGAGGAGAAGATTCAGAAGCAAGCCCATGACCTCGCCACATCAAATCTTGCTGATTGATGAACTTTGTCCAGGATGGGTCGGGAAGATGATGCTATGCCGAGTTCAGGCCGTGTGCATGGATCCAGTCTCGACTTGGCACATCTCCATGGATCAACAAGACCACCCCCCTAAGGGTTACAAATATAACTATAGCAGACAAGTTGGTCCTGGTAGTTGGTTTCAAGGACACTCAAAGGACCTATGCCGCATCCTTGAAGTGGGGGGTCGTTCTTGTAGCATGTTCCTTGGACTTCTCCATTGCCACCGGCAACGTAGAATTCCCAATGTCCAAGGTTTGGCCGATAGTAAAAGTCCAATTGTCCCATTCCGCAGAGGCCAGAAGCAAGAGAGAAAGATGAGCCCGTGGTTGAGCCACCGGCGCGTACTTCGACGCCACGATCAATACGAATGCTTCCAAAGCAGTTGCAGTTATAGTAGTTGGAAGGGCATGCGATGTATTGGGTGTACTTCAGACCGGGGGTACCTCCCTGATTCGGGTTGGCATGTAATTGGGTCTTGTCAGCCCTTCCAACGTGGAAGTCGGCCAAGCTTTGGCCGGTGAGGGTGCTGAGAGCCACGAGAGAGAGTAAGAATCGCATTGCAACGGATTTAGGCCGCTTGTTAGCTGTTATAGAGCGTAGTATAGAGGATAGAGGATAGAGAACAAGATATAGGGCGTGAGATGATGGTTTAGGAGGAGATGCCTTACTTTATAGATCATTCGAGAGTACATGCGAACTAGAGAAGACTATTTCATCTTTTCTATGGCTTTGAAATCAAACCGTGTAAGGAGCATATACTGAGTGAGACCTAATAGCTTATGCAGCATTCCCTGTCATGGCTATTTGCTGGCAGAGACAGCTTCAAGGCCTGCTAGCTCCTGGTCATACTCGTGGCTGTGAACAGGGATGTAGAATTATGCTTCTTGATTAGTGAACTGCTCTCTTGTTTTTAACCGACAGTTGCAAGAAAATCATTGGTGGAAGTTGCACTGCCGCTGGCTGAGAAATGGTACTCTGAAAGGGCCAGAGTGCTAGGTCAACACAAGGCCGCAGAGTCATAAAAAGATCGAGTAGTGGCAAGCCGTGGCCAGACATCTCTGGCATCCATTATATGCCTCCTAGATCCGTGACATGGTCTCTAATGGTAGAATTATGGTGGCTTCATTATTTCCATAACTTAGGCTGCCGTTGGCCAACAACACCTTGGCCGACGAGCCACCTTCAGGCTTCCATGGATACGTCGCGTGAAAGCCAACCGTCACAACACTGTTATGCAGATGCTCTGTAACAATTTGCATCTAACATTTTCGATGAAGCATGTGGCTTAAAGTTATTTCAGCGTCAGCAGCGAATGTAGCCAAGATCTGCTCTCCAGCCTTTTTAGTGTTTTGCGGAAAATCCGGCGGGGCTGAGATCGGGTTATCCGGCTTGAGTAAGGGAAAGCCGGAATGCAACGTAATACTGTTGTTTCGGGATACATTACGCAGGCCACTCTACATACGGTTTGGCACGGCTTTGATGCTTGTTGGAATCATTGGGTTTTGGCGCCTAGTGTAGCTACTCGCAGACCACTAAATTAAATTAACAATAAATACATTCAAGCATGAAAACCTAATCTGATTAGACTGAGTTAATAAAATTTTGACAAAATACTCTAGTCCGAGATAGTATAGAGAAACACAGAGTGGAACGAGTACTTTAGGTGTTGAAAACTGAAGCATCGGCCGCCGTTGACGAATGGTCCTTGCATGGTTTCATATTCAAAGCGACTTTTTGATAATTTAATCTATTTTAGTCTATTATTCGGTATGATTGTAAACAGTTAGTAGCGGATATGATTGATAATGCCAAGGCTCTTGGCGTCCTGCATGCCCGCTCCGTCCAAGTTATTGACCGCAACCCGCCGAGCTGATACCCGCTGGCTGTCAGACATGGTGAGCCGTCGGCAAAAACTACTGCTAATCCGTCAAGTAATCAGCTCTCCGATGAGCCTACCGGCATTTGTAACGGATTGGTTTAATGGAAGGGACGTCGGGAATTTAAAACGTGAGCGAGAAAACGACAGGGGAGGGTAAAGAAACGTCGACACGAGTACCATGATTACAACAATACGGAGATCGAATGGATTAGATTCTAGTGCCATTCAACTCATGCCATCTCCACCACCCGGCGAGTAGCTTCTTCGGGAGACTAACCTCCCATAAGATAGGCTGAAGAAGGGGAGACATGTAGCGCTCAGCTGGTGCTCGTACAATTAACAAGATCAACACTGGTGTGGATTGCTGATAAATGCCCCATCTGATCCCGGCTTGCTTGGTGATAATTACTTGAGCAAGCCTCCAATGCGCAGTGACTCGGTTTAGTATTGTTGCTGCAGAGTTCGTTTAACTGCCCCTTGGTATATTGAGGCTGGAATTTCGACTGTTGACTTTGTGAAGGCTCGCATTATAAAAAGCTTCCTGTCCAGCCTGTAAACTAGTTGAATGTAAAGGCTCAAATAGAAACCACTGTCATCCTAGGCAATTGAACTACCATTTACAAAAGTGAAAAAGAAACGCAACTCTCGCCACGCCATCAACACCATGTCCGCCGTATCCATTCCAAAAGGCCCAATTCAGCTCGCCGGGCTGTTGTATCAGCCAACTTTGCTCCCCGGTGCAAAAGCAGCAGGACTAGTCGTCATCCATCCAGCCGGCGGCGTCAAAGAGCAGACAGCCGGCATCTACGCCCGAAAGCTCGCCGACGCCGGCTTCGTCACCATTTGCTACGACGCCGCCCACCAGGGCGAAAGCGGCGGCGAGCCTCATTTTCTCGAAGATCCGTTCCAGCGCGTGAGCGACGTCTGGGCTGTGGTCGACTACCTCCAGAAACTTGACTCTGTCGACCCCAACAAGATTGGCGTTGTCGGCGTCTGCGCGGGTGGCGGGTTCGCCGTCGACGCCGCCAAGGCCGACCACAGAATTAAAGCCGTCGCGGGCGTGAGCACCGTCAACATGGGCGACTCGGTGCGCCGGGGGTGGAACGGCGACGAGGATCCCACCAAGCACGTCGCTGCTCTCGACATGGCCGCCCAGCAGATGTCGCTGGAGAGCAAAGGTGCTGCGGCGGTGACGCTTCCATACTGTCCCCCGCAGCTTGACCCCAATGGCCCGTATGACATGACGCAAGTTTTTGATTACTACTTGACGCCGCGAGGCCAGCATCCCCGGTCGGAGAATAAGATGCTCATGTCGAGCCTTCCGCGCATGTTTGCTTACGATGCATTCCACCTGGCTGATCTTTTGCTGAAGCAGCCTACGCTGCTTATTGCTGGTGACAAGGCTGGCACGCTGTGGCACACGGAGAGACTTGTTGGCATGGTTGGGGATGCAGCCAGGAAAGTGATTGTTGAAAATGGAACGCACGTGGACTTTTATGACAAGGAGGAGTTTGTTGGCCCTGCTGTTGTCTGCATTGCTGAGTTTATGGACGCTCAATTTGCTTAATATAACTGGGCTATCATTTGAATCGAATAGTTTTTGTCGTGTATGGCACGCCCGCAGCCTCCTAGCTAGCGAACCGTATTGTGGCGGGGGATATTGATGGTTGCCAAATCAATTCTACTGAACGGGCGATGTCACATGCGCCGTATGTGTGCTGAGAATTCGGCAATATTCAATTAATGCATGCTATTCAAACCAGGGCTCGCTTTCCATTGTTCTTGTAAGATTCATGAACCTTTAGCCTGAGCAAATGGGTAGCGTCGAGTACTGGCAAGACTGTGTTAAAATGCCACGAGCTCTAGAAGCATATTGCAAACCAGAGAAATATTTCAACCACATCCGGGCTGGAAACCAGTGTTGTCGGCAAGTCCATGCATCATGAAAGCGATGTTCCGGCCAAGTGCAGTGGCAAAAAAGGCAGACCAAGTTAAGGACAGTGGGCATCGTCCTGTTTGGCCATCAGCGATTGGCCTCATTACAGGCGCCAGTTCAGTTTTGGCGTGTGTCGTAATCCGCCCTCGTATGTAGTTAACTTGGATAACTATTAACGAGTTACTTAACTATTTAGCATACCGCGCGCAGGTGTGCGCTTGGTCTGCTCTACCAACTGGCACAGGAGTCCATGGCGCCAGATGTTTTGGAATCATTACGCCAACATCTCCACAGCGAGGCGAGACAGAAGACCATAGCATTGCTTATCAGTCTGAGAGACATGATTCGGGAAGGGCATATTCAGTGTGGGTTTTAAAGCAATATAGCTCTTGGATTTTAGTCATGGTGACCTTTGAAACTCCGCCCAGTATTTGTATTTGCATGCATATTGTTGGGCTTGGTGATGGCTCGTCTATTTTGAAGTTTCGGGTAGTCACACGTTCTCCAATCTACTTGTAGTTTATGTGAAGAGCATACTACGATTATCGTGAGACAGAAATAGATATGATGATGCCAGTGACCGCTCGAAACGGGATCGATTGATGTTATTCCGAACAAGCCTACGAAAGGCACACTCATAAAAGGCATTAATTAACTAATAAAAAAGCTATGTTGACGCCATCCGCACAATGCAGATATACTAACAGCCCAAAAGAACTTGGGATAGCGACATATTTTTTGTGTATCGTGAATCATGACCATCAGAACCTGATGAATACTCGTTTCTCCAAGCAATTCCATAGCACCAGCCCGTTGTAAAACCGGCCACCGACCAAGATTTCCCATTTCCGATTGCCGTCATTATCTTGCTCTCATCTTCTTCTTGTTTATTTTTATTTTGTCGCGATACGGCTCGTCAATGCCATGCATCAGGTCGCGCTCGCCGGAAACTCGGGCTGGCCCATGGCATACTTTTCCACCATGGACCTGGCCGCTTTATCAAACCCCTCGCGGTCGTTGCGGTACTGCTCGGCGATGCGCTCCTCGAGGGGGTCGTCGGGCAGGGGTTCGACGAGCAGGGCGCGCAGGGCGTCGAGGATGGCGGAGATTTTTGTGCTGGGCTTCCAGTGCTCCGTCTTGAGGAGGCCGAGGCAGACGCTGCCGAGGGAGTCGTTTGTGATGTTGGGGTGGTAGATGCGAGTGACGAAGCGGACAACGGGGGCCTTGAAGGGGTACTCGTTGGGGAGGGTGAGGACGACGCCGTAGGTGCCCGGGTGGTAGACGGTGCCTTCGGGGGCGGCGAGGGCAATGTGCCAGGTATGCAGGGTGTCGTTGGGGCCGAGGGAGACGGTGTAGCCCTCGGGGGCGGACGAGGAGATTTCTGTGTATTCCTGAAGAAGCAGTGGTAAGTTGGTGATTCTACAGGCAAGGAGAGCAAGTCCAGTGGTGTCTTGGAAGCAGCCAGCAACAAGTAGGTGAAGGATGTGGTGTGTGACGGTAGACTTATATGCATGAGATGCGGAAATGACGATGCGTGGCAGACATACCTTTGTGATGCGACGCGTGGACGACATGATGATGAACTGTGGGGGATATATGTAGAGGTGAAGTGATGTGCGAGGTCTGGGACGCGAAGCAAGCTGTAGATAGAGTTAACGGATGGTGGGGTGGCGGGGTCAAGACGATTTCGGCGGACGCTGCTGCAGTGGAGGGCGGATTGATGATCGAAGGAGATGACGGAGAGAAGATGAGAAGATGGGAAGATGAGAAGATGAAAAGATGAGAAAGAAGAATTGCGTAAATAAAATCGATCAGCGATGCTTCAACCGGCTTGACAAGTATGGAGCGCGAACAATTGAGCTGTCTGGTGTTGACGGCAAACGCCCGCTGTGCATTATTTAGGCAGTAGGAAATTGTGCAATATTTGTGCAATATTTATGCATTGTGGCACAAGGCAGCAAGCCTCAGGAAAGAGATGGCAATTATTGCTTCTCAGGATTGGATGAAGCTGGAAAAAATACATGGAAAAATACATGACAAATAGCGCAGTATTTAAATTTTGATATGATATTTTTCTTCAATTTTCTTTTGCTGTTTAGCCAATTGGCTGCACGACCAAACCGTTTCCTCTCGCCAGGCTACTATATGCCCCTTGTGTCTCACGATCACTTGAGAATGCTTCTTATTACATTTGCCCAATTATCTTGTCAATTCGTAGCGCACATTCCTTGGGCTGGCTGATAAATGGACTGTGGCCGCATTGCATCCTTTCAACAATGAAGCCAGGTAGACTCGACACCAGGGTTTCTTGAATGTCTCGAGAAATTGCCTAGAAATTGGTAAATCAGTTAGCCAATCGTCTGTGCCACATTTTTTGTTGTTCATCTTTTCTCTCTGTCAAACACATTTGTCTGGAAGGAATTTCCACGAACCTGATCTTGCTCGCATACAATGTATCCCTTTGGGATTGTCAAATCGGCCGCCACAAACTCGACTGGCGTTTCAAATGCGTCCTGGGAATGCGGAACGAGCTTTTCAAACCAATGTTGCGCTTCCTCGTCTGACACGTCATTGTAAAAGGCATGTTTTGAGTTTTCATTGGCAAGAATAAGTTGATCCTGTTGATTTTGGTAAGCTTTGGTGGCAACCATCAATTGCAACCTGAAAATAAAATTATGAAAAATCAAGGACAGAAAGGAGCAAAACCCTATAGTTAAGTTCCACACTTACTTTCGTATAAGGTGGGCTTGCAGTTTGCCACGGTGCCCAAGAGCCACCAAATGCCTGTAGCAGATCCATGCCGCGCTTCGGGATCGCAAAAGCTGCCATAAACACAATGCTCTTGAAACCGCCAGGCAAGCCTCGTTGCGCACGTTCCTGCACAGTATAGCCTTCTGTCGCGGCACAGGACGGTATACCACCATACGAGTGCCCAACTAGCACGACCTCGTCCCCTTTTTCGAAAAAGGGGAGCGCGACTTGACGAATGAGAGCGACATCATGGGCTGGCGTGAGGCCATGCGTATCGGCGCCAATTGTCCGGAGCTCCGGACACACGACAGCGTAGCCGAGCGCATTCAGCTGTTCCGCGAGAGCGTCATAACAAAACGGATAATGCCATCCGCCATGGACGAGAAGAATGGTCGGCTTCTGAACGGACATTTCTTTTTCACCTTTCTAATACTATTCCCTTTTGCAAAAAGTGGATAATAGGTGCTTGACGTCCGGCCGATTGAGTGGGCTACACAGTGGTTAAATACCTAACGGGCAAAGTTGTCTAGGAGCGACCAACTACCGTGTTTCCAAATGACAATAGCCGGCCTAGAGCACGGCCCGAAGCAATTTAATAGAACAATCGTCAGTCAAATAAAGTAGGCGTATTAACCGGTCCAGGTTAACCGGTCCAGGTGCGCGGCCCGCTCACTCAGCTTCACACTTCATCTCGACTCACGCAATAGTCTATGCTCTATACGAGTTCACTGGCAGTCGGCAGTATCATGGCAGGACAAATTGTAAGCAGTGGCGTACAGCCCTTGCCCATCTAGACGTCGATGCGGGGTGACGATTGCGGGGGAAAAGGCGAGCGGCGACCTAGGACTGTGCGGATTTACCTGGTGCATCCCCATTGACCACGGCAGTTTTTTCGGAATGGAATTCTTTAAGTTGGAGGTTAAGGTTTGGCCCCACCAGCTTGTTCAAGAGCTACCACGTTTGTAACACAAATATAGACTACTAGTTATGGCTGAGCTTGTTAGTAAGAAAGTGGTGGCCAACCTCTCAAAAACTTAGGGAAGATCAATGGTCGCTGCTGTATTAAGGGCTACAACTTGACACAGCTGGACAGTCTTCAGGCCGTGAATCTTTAAAACACTTTACAACAGCTTTCAGCGTTGTATCGTCCAGATCAACTTCAACCTTTCGCTGGCCCCTAGCGTCGATCACCCAGATACAATTATCTCTCGTATACAAAACAAGGTTTTCCCTAAATCCTTCATCAAGTAAAAAATTGAAAAGTCTCTGCAGCCTTCCAGCAACCGAACTTACAGAGCGAAAAGGCCCTTGCAGCCTGTCATTGCCAGTTTGACAAGCTACCAGTGCCGCAAAAGCTCGTATAGTCGCTTCCGGTAATGATGGGTGCCCGTTCAGAATCTTGGCTATAGTGTAGTAATTAGCCTGATCATCATCATCATCGGTAAGCTTCGCAATAATGGCCACAAGAGCTGCCAAGGATAAAGATTTCTGGTTGAACAGGGTCACCAGGGCACTGTGTTGAAGAGAGGGGTGAAAGTCTTTAAGCCGCTCAGCAATTTCATCTTTGACTTCTTCGGTTAACACCTGGTCTCTCAGCGCTTTTAAAATGTCGTCTTGTATCTGAGTCTCGGATTTTGCCAACGCTTCTAAAAGATCCTTGATACTCGTTTCAGGTAGTTCTCGGGTCCCCAATGTTGTTATAATGGTTTTTTGTACATCAGACTCCGACTTTAAAAGTAGCTGTGAAAGCTCATGGATAGCGACTTCTGGTATGGCGAAATACCCTCCGAGGCACTCAATGGCAGCCATTTTTACATTTCGGTCTTCATCCCTAACTTCCGCCATAATGGCTGTTACGACCTTTTCCGCCCATGATTTCCGATTTTGAAGAGCTCTCAAAGCAAGCAGTCGAACGTCGACATCTACCCGCTCTAGTCTTCGCTTTATAGTGTGGACAACGGGTTTGCTTAAGTCTGATTTTTCACTCAACGTCTTCGAAATAGCCCCTTGTAGGCTCTCCGTTGTATCTTCGAGTTGTTCAATGATGGGCCTCATAAAAACATCGGGAAATCTGTGATATGAAAGATCAGGGCTACGAGGTGGACGGTCAGGCCAACGAGATGGACGGTCAGTTATGGAGCTCAGCTCCGAGTCATCGTCGTCTGGGCCAGTAAACTGGCTTTCCATCTCTGCAATAATTGCCATATGCAATGGCGGTTGGCTTTTTAAAGCCATCATTGCATGATTTCGCGTGGAGAAATGATGAAGATGCGTAGCAACTACTTGAACTGTTTCCTCATCGAGTGCCTCTTGATGTCCCAGCATTTCCAGAGTCTTAAGTTGCGTAGTCAGGTCATGGCCCAGGGGAGCTAATAGGCCCACGGGTACCCGTGGCTGTAAAATTTCACGGGTACCTATGTGGATTATATAAGTCGAATTGAGCTTTAAAAAATGTTATAGGTAAACTAAATTATAGGCCACACATAGCCTGGAAAGCTGCCGGGTAAAACACTACCTAGCTGAATATAGAGCCGCTTGTGCCTCACCATTTGCGGCAGCTGCTTCCTAAATCTCCCTTATTCCTCTTCTCTTAGAGAACGGGTTGCCTTTTATCTTAGCCGCTATTATTGCTTTAACCTAATCCTCTTCTGCCCTATTTTAATTTAAGTATGCCATTATCTCTTCCTTAGTCTAGTCTCTAAAGCCATTTTGCGTTCTATACTATTTGCCTATCTGCTTTTAATTAAGGCACTATACCAGATCTGCTTTATTATACCGTT
>FWCC01000467.1:5991-16824 GCA_900169235.1 Zarea fungicola | reverse complement strand
TTATTATTATTATTAGGTATTAGCTAAGGTCTAGTAGGGTTTATCTTCTAAGTAGGCACCTTATAATAGATGCTTAGACCTTATATTATAGCCAAGCCTTTATTGCGCTTAAGGTACTTATTATAGGCAATTAAGCGCTCTATCCTAGAAACACTCGCTCTCTAACTAGGCGCATTCTTCTAAAGGTAGGCCTAATTAATCTAATCCTAGGCAGTCTTACTTATTAATCCTAAAAAAATAGTTCTAATAAAGGATAAAGATTCACCACTATATAATAGATATATATAATAGTTAATAAGTAAAGCAATTATAATCTTATTAGTAGGTAAAATAGTCATTTCCCTAGTATACCTAGTACTAAAATCCCACGTCTTTAGGTTATGGCGCCCTTTAATTATTTACTTCCTAGTAGTTATTGCTCTTATAGCGTTAAGGAAGATAGTCCTATAGTATATAACTCCTCTTAAGATATTATAAGTATTATAGTTATTAGAACGTAGAGAAATAGTCGCTTTAATACTAAGTAATAAAGCATTAGATAATAAGGTAGTAAGTTATTAATCATTAAAAGAGTCTATAGGTCTATTAATATAATAAGGCTGACTAATATAGCTTATATTGATTTCTAGCTTCTACTTTTACCGCTTTTAGACCAGCGGCGGTATTATTAAAAGTTCTATTACTTCTAGTGCCTTTCGCCTAGTTAGCTTTAATTAATTAGGCTCTATCTTAGGCATAGGTATAATAGAAATAGATCTAAACCTCTTTAGGATTTCCCCTATTTTAAATATAAAGATAGCATTATTAGGTTCTAATAATAGGTTTCGCGTATACTTAGCTTAGTTTAAGGCCGGGCTGGCCTAGATCTAACTAAAGTCATGGACCTATACAGACTTAGGCAGGATGGTTCCTCCTCAATAAGCAAGATTATACTAATTTACATCTTTTATAAGGCTAGGGTCAAATCTTTCTACTATATCGCCATTGTTCACATTATTTAGGTCGACTTCAGCGGGGATAGCGCCTCCTAGCTTACTATAATTAGGGAATATAGGGTAAGACTTAAGGGCATCCCTAAGGCCAAAAGGTATACGTATATTATAAGAGTGGCGGCTTTAGCTCTTTCTTTTTAATATTTATTAAGAGAGTTAATAAAGGTAAAGATTTGGTTTTCTCAGTCTAATACCCTAATAGTAAAATGATTACTTAAACCGCTCTTTTTAAGACTTATTATAAAATAAAAGTAGTAGATAATATAGTTGCGCTTTTAAATATAGTAGTAAAATTCCTTATACTTATTAGCTGCTTTAGGGAGGATATATATAGGCACTTCTATGCCGCTATTAAGGGATATAGTATAATCTATTATATAGAATATATTAATTAATGGTTTAAGACTGCCTTTAATCTAGATTAGGCTACTTACTATGCTAATAATGTCTTTATAGCTAATTGTTAAGATATAGGTCATGGCCTTAAGTCTATAGTTACTTGCCAGATCACCTTTATGTAGTCTATAGAGGAACCTAAGGAGATCTTTTATCTAGCTGTCCTAATCTATACCAAGGTATATATGATTCTTTATCTAGGGTCCTATACCTTTAATAGTTTTAAGATAGTCCTAGGGGGTTTTATTATCTAAATTGCTGCTATAAAGGGCAGTATAGTTAAAGTTTTTATAAAGCGGCTAGATTGGTGGCTATTAAATATATTTATCTTTAAGGGTAGAAGAACTAGGACTCTCTTAATTATAAAACGGCATAGCTATTATATGGTTATTAAGGGAACTAATAAATAACTCGCCTCTTTTTAGATTCGCTAGCTAAGGTTTAGACCTTAATAGTGGCGCTCTAGGTGTCACGCTCTTAGCATTATTTGCAATCCTTGCTAAGCATTGTGGTGTCTCTAGTGACATTTAATTATTTAATCCCTTCTTCTTTTCTAGCTATAGAGTCAATAGCGTTATTTTATTAAGCGGTTCTAGGGTTATAAGGGCCTTAAGTTATTTATATAGTTATAGTCTAGTCTTAAGTAGTTATTTTAAATTGACTTTATAATATTCTATAAATAGTTAATACTTATCTTATTAATTAGAGGTAGAAGTAATTAATCTTATAAAGTAGAGTAAAAGTTTTAAATAAGTATAAGGTAGAAAGAGTGTTATAGTTAATTAGAAGAATTGCATCCTTAAATACTTATTAGCGTATATACTTAATTAGCTATGCAAATTATAGTTATATAAGCAGTTAGCTCTTATTTATAATAATATATTAGCTAGTGCCCTATGTGCTAATTATATATTTATAGGTGTTCCTATTTAAAGGAAGTGTTTGCTTATTAAATTCTCTTTATTTATCTCTTCTCCTCTCTTATTACTATCTTCTTTTAGTATTTCTTCTTCTTCTTCTAGCAACTAAATTATAAAGCCAGTTATTAATTATTAAAAGCTTCCTAATATTACTAACGTTGCTACTTAGTGTATATCTCTCTTAGAGTTCTTAGCCAGTTAAATACTTAACTAGTATAGCCGCAGTAGAGATAACTAAATAGGTATTAAGGCAAAAGACAATATTTCTATTAAGGCAGTAAGTTTAATAGTGGATTTCTCCTTAGTTTTTAATTAATTATTGCTAATTATTGTCTTTTATTAGGTTAGGGAATATTACTAAATCTAGTTATTAGGCGGCCCTATTATTAGTCGCTTTAGATAACCTCTATATATTAAGCTTGCCTTTAAAAATGGCATAAAGTATACTATAGCTAACGTTAAGTTCTAGGAGCGCATTTATCCAGGCAATCAAGTTCTTAGGGCTGCCGTTACCAGCCTCCTAGTCAGATAATCACGCCGTCACGTCTTTATTCTAGCCGAATCCACTTATCTTAACGGTCCTATTCTTAATAGCTTATATACTAAAGCTTACCGCGCCAAGGCTCTTCTTATCGCTCTCTATGGCGTCTAAAATCCTTAAATATACCGGTATTATATTAGTATTTTTACTTCTAACATTATATCTATTTATAAATATATTATATCTCCCTTTTTTAAGTATATGTCTTTAAATAACTTTATAAGGGGTAGTTATATAAATTATATCTAGCATACTAAAACAGACTATAACTAGATAAAGTATATTAGGTACTAGGTTCCTCCTTTAAACTTAGAGTATGGTGATTATTTACTTATAGGGGCAGATTAGAGATTAAAGGAAGTCAAGCCCTAGGATAGTTTAGCTTTATTTAGGGCTAAGCGCACTGTGATTTAGATGCCCCTTTAGTATCCTTCTCTAGCTAAATTCTATAAAGATTAGCAGGAGGCTTTTATTAAGGCTTTAGATCTAAAAGGGCCATATAATAAAGAATAAACTCTTTAGATTATATAATTCTATAGCTAGCTTTTACTCTTTAATTGATTTTCTCTTTACTATTGCCTTAATATAATAAGTTAGCTATACCTTATAGTTTTTTCTTTGCCACATAGTTTTCTAGAGAGTTATATTACAGGAAAAAAAAGTATTAAGGTTAAATATTATTTCTGCCTTATATCTATATAATCGTTAGGTGGCTAGTAGGCACACACTATGTCCCCCTCCCCACAACAGCCAGGAATAAGTTTATTAAGCGCTATTAGAAGGTATAGATAAATAGAGCTTTTTATACTAGGATATAATATTAGGAGGCAACTTTAGAAGTTATATTTAGATTTAAGAACTAGGGCTTTTATTATTTATACTATAATTAGCGGCATTATTGTCTATATCTAAGTTAAGGTTGCTATTAGGGCTATAGTCGTCCTCCCCGCTATTATCTTCTAGTTCCTTATTTTTAGATATTTCCTCCCTACTATTAGCTCTAGGTATTAATTAATTAAAATCAGGCAATTTATTGCTTAAGTACCACTAGCTATAAGTGTCTCTTTTAAAGGCTTTTATAGCGTTATAGGCAAAGGTTCTATAGATAGGGTAGCCATCTAAAGTTTTTAGATAGTATACCCTATTATTAGGCCTAGATTTAACTCTATATAGGCCTTTTTAATACATTTTTATCTTTATAGTCCTTAATATATCTTCTTTTTTTAGATAATTATATATAAGTACTAATATATTTTCTTTTATTAGTTCTTTTTAATATTAGTGTTTACTCTAGTTATCTTATCTTTTAGTAAGTTAATAGTAAAAGTCAGCTATAGTCTTTTATGCTAAGATAATGTCCTCTTCTTTTTAAGTAAGCACTCTTAGGCGCACATTAAAGAGTTCTTATTTTATATTAACCTAGTTCTAATTAATTAGGCGCTAGGTAGGAATTTCCACCTTAAAGGGCAGTATTAGCTCCTATCTATATATGAGATAAAATGGTATTCTCCTATGCTCTTATAAACTATGGTTCTATCTATTAAGAGCGCATAGTTAAGGTAATTAACCTATTTATATTACTTCTTTACTATCTTTGCCATTAAGGATATAAGGGTAAAGTAACCTACTTTATTAATATTATTTAATTAGGGATTATAGGTAGAGATAAAGATAACTTTTATACTAAGGTCTTATAATTTGGCTTATATGTCTTTTTGGTTTTTAGGGCCATTATTAAAGATAATAAACTAAATAACTCTAAACTATGCTATAAGCTTCCTTATAAAGCGCTTTATAGAAGCAGTATTAGCTTTTATAGTTAGTTCTACCTTGACCTAACCTATTAGATTATACTATGCCTTAAAGAGATATTTCTTACTATAGTCATTTAAAAGGTATTATATATTAATATATACTTTTATTATAGGCAGCATTAGTTAAGTGTACTTTATAGGCTCTATAGGTCGTTTTAGATCCTATTTTTAATATAGAATATAAGATATAACTATATTGCGAATATTAGCATATATACCTTTCTAAAAATACCTTAATTTAAGTCACTAAAATATACTATCTCTCCCTTTATAACTATATTCGCCATGCCCCTTTTATATAATGGTTTATTATATGGTTTGATTATTAACCATAAGTATAGGGTAGTCTTGATCCCATAATGGCTTTAACCACAGTAAATTCTCATAATAGAGATATTTATTTACTTTAACCCTAAACCTTTTAAATTAATTATATAAGAGCTTAGGTAGTCTTTTAAAAGAAGTAAGATATTTAATAATCTCTAGGTGCATTTCATTATAGGAGATCAGCTTATCTATAGTTTTGTCTAGACTATAAGATACTTTCTCTATAGTCATTACTTAGATAATATTTAAATATATATTAATAAACTTATCTATTTCCTTTTCTATAATCTTTTTAGTGTAATTAGATGGTCCTGGCTCTTTTCTTAATAAAGCGTCTACTATAATATTATTTTTACTAGGAATGTGGCGAACATTGAAGTTAAAGAGACATAGGTAGCTTAGCCATCTTATAATAAGTAATCTAGCCATGTTGTCTATAGCTCTATATAGTTAATATTTAAGAACTAGCGCATTAGTTTTAAGTATAAAGTATATTCTATAAAGATGGCTATATAGCTTTTTAAAAGCGCATAATAAGCCTTTATATTCTCTTTTAGTTTAATTATACCATCGCTTAGCATCTATCTAGATTCCGCTTTTATATTAGGTGGGTCTAAGGTGACTATTAATAAGCTATATTAGAATAGCACCCCATCTATTTAGACCTACGTTAACTTATAGGATAATCACGCCTACGCCTTTAAAATGGTCTAATGTTATTATAATAGGAGTTGTGGAAATAACCGCTTTTAAATGATCTATTGCTTCTTACTAAGAAGAGCCCCATTCCTAAGGTACATTCTTCCTTAGCAATAAGTTAAGAGGCCCTGCCTTTATAGAGAATTTAGGTATTATAAACCTATAGAAGGCAACTAATCCTATAAAAGATCTAATATCTTTAATAGTTCTATAGATCTTCTATTTAAGGATTTTAATGACTTTGGCTTCTATAGGTCTTCGCCTATTAGTTCTATAGAGGAAACCAATAATCATTATGGATTTCTAATACCATTGGCTTTTAATAGCCAATATAGTGCAACCTAATAGCTCAATATTAATAAGAACGGCGTTTATATTTTGAATGTATTCTAACACAAAACGACAGACGCCCTCCCCCGCTATCTCTTAATTATAGTTAGAAGTAGGCCCACGAATCGCAATGTCATCTAGAAAGGCTCGGCAGACATAAGGAATTAAGTTATATAGGATCCTTAATATGACTCTTATAAACTGTGCTATAGAATTCGTGGCACCCTGTGGCAAGGTGCACATTCAGAAAAGACCTAACAAAGTAAAAAAGGTTATCATGTCCCTACTTTTCTCAGCGAGCGCCACTTAATTATACCCTAAAAAGAAATCTATTAAAGTCACTAAGGAACACATAGCGAAGTCTTCTAAGAACTCGTCAGCGCCTAGTAATATAAATACATCCCTTATAGAAATAGCGTTAAGCCGCTTAGCTAAATTAATAAGTCACAACCCTCTATCTTTCTTTATCACTAAGAAGAATAGATTCTAATAGGCTATATAGGATTCCTCAATAATCCCTTAATCAATCCATTCCTTAAGGATATTAACCAATTTTCTAGCTAATCCTCAAGGAATAGGGATTAATTTAGCTTACTAGGCAGTATGCTCTACCACTTTTAGTACTTATGGCACTCTCTATAAAATCCCATATAAGGGCGGCCTCTCTATTATATAATAACTGCTCAAAAAGGCAAAGTTCGGCTTTATTAAAATGAGGTTTTACTTAATTAAGGATAGCCTCTAGCCTCTCTAAGGTCAGATAAGAGCCTCTTATAATTATCAAGAATTTAGGCGTAATCCATTTCGCGTACAGCGCTATTATATCTAGTCGCTTCTTAACTTCCGCCCACTTTTTCTTCTTCCATTTTAGGTCTCCATTTAAAACAGACCCATTAAAAGGCACATTATTAAGCGGTTTAACTTTAACTCCTTTCCACTTATACATTATATTGACTAAGACTCTGGTTCAATCAACCAAAGCCAGCCAATCTACGTGCACAACCATTCTTTCTATATATCTAGTTGCCTCTTCTAAAAACTTCTTCCCTTCTTTATTAGACAGGGGTATCAACACATTACCTTTCTATAATTTAACCCTCCCCTCTTAAAGAATTAGCTTTATAGGGTATAGGGTTATTATATAATCCTATTAATCCTCCCCCTTTTCTTAGATAGAACCCATTATATTGACTTTAAAGCTCATTTAATAGTCCTTTACTTCTAAGAGCGCCTCCTAATTAACTCCTTTAGAGATAAGAGTGGCCACTTAAGTTATTCTAAGGACTATATATATTTATAAAGACTTATTAGGTAAGTAATTAAATATAATCTTAGCTAATTGCATAAAAGGCATGCCTAAGAGGAATAGTATATTGACCTCATCCCTCCTTATAATATAGGTTCTTTAGTAGATCTATATATTGCCTATATATATTTATATAATAGTCTTACTAATAATATTAACTTACTCTCTACTATATATGGTTATTTTAAGGTTTATAGGAATATATTAAATTCTATATTTCTTTGCCTCTAAGAGTATTAGAAGATTCGCTTCTAATCTAATATTAATAAGTACTTCTAACGGTTTATTAGATAAAGAGTTAAGGCGTATATTTATTTAGGGAAGGTTTTAAAGTCCCTTTTAAATATACCCTTATTAAATAATATTTATTATTATAAGATTATATAATCCTATACTATTATATTTAGATAACTAAACTAGAACCAGTAAAGTCTAAGTGCTCTTATCTTTAAGAGTCTCTCTTATAAGAAACTCTCCCTCTTTTAAATTAAATAACTAAACGCTACGCAGTTTAGGTACTCTAGGAAAGTCCTTATAGTAGACTATTTCCCTTTAATTAATGTTTTCTATACTATATTATTTTATTTCTTTATTAATATTAACCTATTTAATATTGTCTTTCTTATTACTAAGGAAAGTCACTAGGCGACCTTTAGTGAAGTCTAATATTATATTTATTTATATAATTAATCTAGCTTTTATATAATCCTCCTTTATAGCTTTTATATATTTAATGTCTTTAACCTTATCTATATTGTTTAGAATGTCTTAGACCTTATATATAAACTATTAAGCTATATTAGAAGCCAACATAAAAAGGTCAGCTATTAATATAGGTATAGTATAGTTACTAATGGCTTTAAGGAGTTTCTATTTAAGAGTTATTCTTTTATCTATTAATATATGAGTTTTCTAATTAAGAGGCTATATTTAATTCTTAACTATAGGTAGGTTATTTTCTTTATCTTTAATATGTGCTCTCTTTAACTTATTAGTATTAATTTAAAAGACTTTATCTTAATTAAATAGGTCTCTCCTATAGTAATTAATTAAAGGCCATATAGCTAAGGTATTAATAATACATAAATTTATTATTAACTTAGTATTAATTAGAGCATTAGGCACTAATAGATCTTCTTCTAAGTATTTAATTATCTAGTCTAGTATCTTTATATCGTCGGCTAACTTAGGCGCATTGTCTTTACCTCTAGCCTAAGTCTTCTTAATTATCTAGAACTATTTGCATTTTAGGAATCTTTTAACCTAAAGGAAAATCAATTAGCAAATACCACCCTACTCTTAATAAATTAAGACTAGTTTTATAGGGATTAGGACTTCTTTATTTCCTAACCACGCTAAATAGCTACTTAAACTATAAGTGGCTAGCCTAAGGGCTTAGTTACCTTTATATAAATTACATTTATTAGGGAAATGGTCTTAGATGCTATAATAGTAATAGTGTATTTTTCTCTTACCTATAGTATTTATTTAAAAGGGGATATTATTAAAATCATTAAGGTCATCGCCTAAGTTATTAGAAAGACTAAGTACATTATTAGGGTCGCTTAATTGTTTATAAGCGGCGATATTATTAACATTTAGTCTAGTCTTACCCTTACCTAAAAGCATCTCTTTATATCTCGCTAGCTTAGAGCTTACTATTTTTAGATTGTCCTAGAAATTCTTAGACTATTAAGCTAAGAATATTGCCATTTTAAAGGTCATCTCTTCTACCATAGCTTTAAGATCCTATTTAGAGATGCTATCTTAATTAGATAATTCCTAATTCTTTTTAGTCTTTAGACGCAGGACTCCTTTCTATAGCAAGGGTAGTTCTTTATTATTCTTAGATATAATGCATTACTTTAGCTATATAATAGCCATCTAGTAAACTTCTTTATATTTTATCTTCTTAAAGTTTTCTATAGTTAAGTTATATTAATTAAGTAACTTTAACTTCATTTTCTATAGTAGATTTTCTAGGAGCATCTTAATAGGCTCTTAGCTTTCCTTCTAAGAATGACTTAAACTGTCCCTTAGATATTTATATTTAACTACCTAGTTATAGATTTTATAAGGGCTCTTACTATTAAGCTTTATATAGTGCTTCTTAAAGGTTTTCTATAGGCTCTTAAGCTTATTAGCGTCTTAATTATAAAATAGCTCGCTAAGAAACTTCTTTAATTCTTTCTAGCTTTTATTAAAAGTCGAATTCTTAATAGCTTATAGCTTCTACTCATCCACTACCACTAGGCATAATTTAAATAGTATAAGGCGCTTATTCTATTCAATATTATACTCATTAAGGAAGGCGTCAAGCCTTTTAAGGAATAATATAATATTATTACTATTAAATCTTAAAGTAAATAGGTATATAGGCGGTTTAGGCCTTACAAGCTAGTATTAGTTAAGGAGTCTAGAGAGAAATATAAGGATAGCCAGGTTCTAACTTAATTCCTCAATTAGGCTTTATATAATTAGCCCTTCCCCAGCCTATAGACCAGATCCAGGCGTGCCAAATTAGTAAGGGGCTAGAGCTAGCTAGTAAGAAGCCGTTGGTCTAGGTCCTCAAGACGCAAATAGAGTCATCTCTAGCAACAACTACTATTCTAGGATGTCGTCAAGTATACCTAGGTCGGGTCCTAGGTAATTGTCTTCAATAAAATCATCTAACACATAAGCCTTTATAGGTTACATTATCCTAAAAGACTTAGGCAAGTTATTAAAGACAGTAGCCGGGGTATAGATTAGATCTTTCCCTTTACTATTCCTAATACCACTACTCCTAGTCCTAGGGCTAGGTATTCCCCCTTTAGACTTACTATAGTTAAATAAGGGCATAGTTTTATTTAATTATATTAAAAGAATTATTTTTATTAAAGCAGAATGCTTTATAAGCAAAGTATCTTATAAGTCTTTATCAGCATATAGAGATAAAAGTATCTCTAGGTTCACCAAACATTCAAGCTTCTCTTATTTTTATAGAGGTTAAGACCCTCTAAATGGTCATTATAAATACACTAAATCCTTCGCTCAACGGCAAAAACATCCCTCACAATTATATAATCATCCTAACAAGGCCACTATTAGCCATACCACTACAGCTAAAAGGGGTTCCCTTATTAGTGCAATTTCTCAATATCGCTGAGCACCAGGTTACTATCCCCAGTGGTACTATATTGGGGCGAACAAACGACCGCGTCCGAAGGCTTAAAAAAGGCCTTCTCCTAAACCGGTAGAAATATAGCGACAGCGACACCTAGTAGAATTCTCATAAAAGGCTATAAAGCCTTATAATGCAGGTAGGCAATATAAGGAGTCACTTACAAGGTAACTAAATTCCAAGATCAATTAATTAGATAGGAATATAGGCTTTATTAAATTCTCTAGCTATTCTAATAAGTAGAACGCACTAGATTTAACTTATAGTTGTGCGCATATTCTTAATAAATGTCTAGCCTAGCAGGAACTAGGCTTTCCACGTCAGAGAAGGGTTTCTTAATTAAAG
>FWCC01000468.1:0-21941 GCA_900169235.1 Zarea fungicola | reverse complement strand
GTGTCTTGCGTTTCTTCATTTGTAACACAGACCTCTCCACTACTTGGCCAATTGGAGTACTGGTCATGTTCAAGTTTGAAGAATGATGTAACGGCAGTGGGAAAGCTGGCAAAGCGGCAAGCTCAGCTTCGGATAGAGGCCCGTCACTCTCTATAACTGGCATGGCAGCACCGGCACCAAGCACGGCGAGTAAGAGTAGAAGCTTAGGTTACATAGCGATGGATTGTTGGAAGAAAGAGTCAATGGTGCTATTGGATCCAAGGCTAGAGAGCGATGGCCGAGCATGATGACCGCAACTTATACTTCAGCTCATCGGTTAAAGGCTTATGAGGTTTCCTCTTCATCTTAATAATGTAAACATGACCAACCCCTAAAATGGGAAAAGGCAGAACGTGCTCACTCTGGCCGGTAGCTCAGATCCACCCACTATCAGGTTGCTAAAGATGACAGCCAACCAGGATCTCCCTCTCGAACTGTCCTAACGGCTCCGGGCTAAAATTCAGAACTCATTTTTTAAGCCAAAAAAATCCCATATTTCTGAAAGTGTCCGAGACACGCTAGCTCGGCAATTCGGCCATATGTACAGAGGTGGAGTGCTAGACCATGGACTGGGAAACTTGAAGCTGATGCCGCTAACCAACAACCCTTACACGACGACATTTGAGAAGCAAGATGAATAAGTCCCATCTGTAACAAAGCAAAATTAATAATTTTGTTTGGGACTGTGATTCAAATTAAGCGGCGTATATTCTGACACATCTTCTGGCACATCTTCCTGAAGCTGTTTAATTAGTAGCGTTTTGAAGCGTTGCATTACCGTGACTCGTGCAACAGTGGATTCTGTCAACATATTAGCCAGGGGTAAGCTGATTGCGAATCATGACTCCCACCCAAATTAATAATGTTACATATTAAAGGCTGGAATGTCGGCTTGGTTACCATTTGGGGTAGTAGAGAAAGCAAGCCTATGCCAATTTTTAATAATCGGTTAGGCTTTAGACTAGTACGCAACCCAGTTTCCCCGCGCCTGACTACTCGCGTCATCACCTAGTTTCATGCGTATCTCTGCTGTAAAGGAATTATTCTAAAATTTAACGTGAGATGGGCCTTTGAAGATGCTTTATCTCCGAATGTTCCAGCGATAGAACTATTGTGTTTTGTTCGTACTGAGAAATTCAGAGAGAACTTGGAAAATGCTAACATATGTAGCAGCTGCTTCTTTGCCATGTATCCTTCTCGTCACATTTACGCTGGTACCCACCATGTAGAGAGATTCGACTAACCGGCGGAAAATCAATAGAAAAACAACTCTCAGGAACCTGGCAGTGCTCTTGAGCAGCAATAGACAATGTCAATGGACCAATCCATGCCTACGACCGCACAAGGTGGTTGGCGTTAGTGACTAGTAACGGCTCTCATACCATGTCCCACCTTATTCGATTTACTTCTGCTCACTCAATCAAATAAGGTGCGGGCATTAGGAAAGAAATTAGCTCTGCTAACCAATTCTAAGGACCGTTAGAAACCATGGTCCACTTCCTATGTAATATCTATATACGGTAGAAATACTACACTTGCCAGATTTCTTGGGTTTTGATGCTGCCACTTCACTTGCTCCGGAATGACCTATCCTTGACATCGTGGCACCTTAAATCTCTTGCACCGTTGCAGATGTTTAATACAGCACTACAAAATTGCGGTAGCAAGCATGGTAGCCTGGCTCATGAGACGACTCAATACAATGGCGGCGGGAAGATTGCGTTCAATATACAGAGAATTTCTACTGCGTTCATGATGTCAGGGTCCAATCTTCGGCATACTCCCCAGGATCGCGAGCATGTCGGAGTCTTCACCGGTTCTCCTGATATGTGACATTGTGCCGCATGTCAAGTCTCACTACGCAAGCATGCGGTGGGTGCGGACAGCAGCGCCTGCTGTTGTGACTGTCGAGTCGGGTCAAGCAGCACTTCCTGAGAGGCCTGTAGGCTTCCGTCGGTCAGGGCCGTGACCGACAGCAGCCTGCCGTTGATATGAGATTATTACGACAGCTGAGGAGGAAAGAGAGAATTTCCTGCTTGTTGTTTGCTTTTCCCCTGCCTGTCAATTTGTGTATATAGAAGAGGTGTTCCTCCCCAGCCGTAGCTAGATTTTAGAATATAGGTCAAGTTACAATAAGCATACATACTAGGAGACACTCCTCTTAGTACTGTGCCTCGTAACTGCTTGTGCTCATACCAACACCTGCCCACTTCGCGTGGCTCCCTCGTTTTCCGCCACCCCAGGCTACTCGTTCTGAAGAGCACCTTCTATTCTAACTGGAGAAATAGATCTTGACACCAGTCCTACCTGTACGGAAATTGCATCTTTTCGCACCAGATTTCCAAACATAATATCTGGTTTGCTACTGCGCCAAAGACAAAGTTGCGGCAAGCGTAGTGGTGGAGGAAAGGACTGTGGGTTAATGAGAACAGAGGGAGCCAACGATTACGTTGGGTATGTCGCATTCGAAGGCGAAATGCCGCCTGAATCTTGATCACAACTTTTTCTCGAATGGCTGTCTTTGTGAGATCTTTTAAGGAAAGTTATGAAATATATACTGGAGAATATTCTTCCCAAATATTGCGACTTGGGAGGTACTGTGAGTTTGCCAAGTAATTTAACTGTCATTATAGTGTCATACAACTCATCACGCCCCCTTAATCATAATGTTGCGCCAAAAAATGGCCAGCCACAACCAAGGCTGGATTATTATCCCATATCTGCTTGACACATAACGATAGAGCTCTAAGCCAAAAACAGCCGAGTGTTCTAGCAAGGGTCAATTTCTCTCCTCGGCGCTTAGATTAGCAGGCTTAGTTGGCATATCCCCACAGAACGCCACCGTTGTTGCGGTTGGTGCACTGTCTATGGTCCGAGCCTCCGCAGCCGCTATTGCATCCCAAGTTGCCCTGATTCACACCATTGTCACCACCCTGGTTCACATTTACACCAGCCCAGTTATGATCGTAGTAGGAGTCCTGCGGACCCTGGCCCCAGCCAGGGCCACAGTGGGTATGGGTCTGGTAGTTCGCCCACCCATTATGAAAACTCATTAAAGGCTGGTACCAAATAGAATGGCAGTCTGACTCCACATTGTTCCATTGGCAGGTGCGGGTATCTGACAGGGTAAACGTCTGGCCCCAGCTGAAGCCAAAGCTAACAGTAATGACCTCGTTAAAGGTGGCACTCAGCCCATAAGTCCACGTCTGTGCGACGGAGAAACTTGTGGAGATGGACTCAGTGCATTGGTTGCAGTAGAAACAGTTGCCGACTTGGTACCAGGATTGGTACCAGTATCCCCATTGCGATTGGTCGTACCATCTCTGCGTCTCCGTCCTGCAGATAGGCGGTGCAGACTCTCGCTTCGTTAAGCCCTTGATGAATCGTGCGACGTTGTCTTCCGCTTTCTGGTGAGCTCTATGCTCAGTACTGACCACGTTGTTCGCCTCGCGGATTGCCTTTAGCTGTTCCCGAGTATAAAAGTTTTTCTTGACCTCTACCGTCCCGTTAGGGTGCGTAATCTCCGTGACGATGTCTTGCGAAGGCTGCTTGACGAGGTGGCAAATAGGGTCAACGGTGCCCTGTTCACACGGGATGAAGACAGCATCGGCAGGAGGCTCTGATCTGACGATGGTCACAGGGTTAGCAAGGCTGACAGCCACCAATAACAGCACGGGGATGCTGTGTAATAACATGACTAGGACGGACTCTATTGTAAAATGGGGTTTGGAGTAAAGATGAGTAGATGCGTGTATATATTGTACAGATCTTTCACTTTGGAAGAGGAAACATATGCATCTTTATACTACCACTAGACATCCTTTGACGCCCTTCATCGGCATGGTGGCGTCCCATCGGGGAGTGGTATTAAATCAGGCACCCAGTGGCAATAATCATGCAACTTGGTAGTTGCACCAGCTGTGTAGATCGCGTGGCTGGCAGCTAGGCCTCGACTGGCTCATGATAATCGCGGGGTCACGGGTAACCTATTCTGGATGCAACTACTCTATCTCTTGTTAGTGCTGATGCTTTATGTCTCTGTACACCGTCTCGTATTGTATTGTGTATTAGGCCCTCACAATAAGTTCCACATCGTATAACTAAATGCACAAACCACATTTATTCCCTGCTCACACCGGCGAGGTCAATCAAACCCACTCGTAACCATACCATATCTTGTAAGTTGTCAAATGGTGTAAGATGAATACTTGTAGAATCAATTTAATTGCAAACTTTTTAGAGGGTTCTCTAAATTGTACAGGCATCTACAAATGCATGACGCCAAGGAAACCAACACACACACACACACACTCTCTCGCTCTGTCTCTCTCACACACACACACAGCCAGCATCTAGAAGATAGTGGAGATAAAAGTAGGCCGAGAATGGGGAGCACCCCCACGGAAGTTGCAAACAGTCCCACCCTTTGCCCTGCTAACTATCGGCAATGTTTCGGCGGCATTTTATTGCCGACCCTTGGCAGAAAATCGTGCAACTCCGTGGCAGGAGAGGGGCGTTTTGGTGATATGGTGTAGAAACGGGCAAAGGCGCCAATTCTTCCATCTCAATTATGCTATAATAGATATTACAATGGAGTTTGATAGAAATGCACATCAGACTTATTGATGTTTTTAACTAGAATCTGTAGGCTAGTGTGATTTGAGTATGCTGGTATGGCTGTGTATTCCAACATTGGCTTGGGTATCTGTAGATATTCCACCTTCGATTGGGCCATCCGCATATCATGAAACACGCTGTGACCCAAGCTCTCCCACTATCAAGCCCCGTCAAGCCCCGTCAAGCCCCGTCAAGCCCCGTCAGACCACGAAAACCATTCCATCAGGTTGTTCATCGAGGCCTCTATCTGGCCCTCTATCTATGTATCTGCCTGCCTGTCATGCAAGCGAACGGCTATCCAGAGGACTCCATAGAGGGTATAACAAGGCCATTAATGGTGGGCCGGACGATGAGGGCTAGCGACCTAAAGGTCCGATATCAAGAGCGCCATAATTGAGCCAACAAGTCATGAAGTAATTCAGTCAGATGGTAGGCGAACAACTCTAAGCTGGCCGCGTACCCAGCAGCTGGCTGATGACAACCTCCTATATATTACCTGCCTAACTGCCCACGCACTGCAGCCAACAGGTTGACTACACTACCAGAAGGCTGAGCGCAAACTACCGTGCCACGAAGGAAAATATATAGCTAGTCCCCAACTCCATGGTTCATCTAAACCCTTATACCCCACTAATCCCCTGGAGTCTAGTCTCACTCGAGTCAAGGCTTACTGCTCCCGCCATAAGTTCCTCATCTAGCTTGGTCTATGTGACGGGTTGACCCCACCGGGGCTCAAACGGTAACCAGCCACTTCTACCCTCAAAAGGGATTCGTATCAACAATAACTACCGACAGTATTGTTGACTGGTTAAGCCTATATAGCCAGTACGAGGCAGCCACGCTGCTGAAGGCTAGGCTTGACCTAACTGTCTATGGCACTCAGCCTGTGACAGTCTAGAAGTCAAAATGGGGAACAAGTCTGGAGCGCGAAACCCCGGTTATTTTCTTACTTTTACCACTTTTTCTTGAAAACTAGATACGCGTAAAAATCATGTGTCACGTATCGACGGTGGTGGGTCGGAGTCATGGGCCGTTGTAATTTTTTCACATCTAGAAAGCGATGATAAACTTGCAAATCTCCGTGCAGCGGCATTTCGACATTTACTTTGTTAAGGTAGGTGTTGTGACTGCTGAGTCAGGTCAAGCAGCTCTTCTGATGAGGCCTGACTCCTGCCGCAGCCGGCTTCCGTCGGTCAACGAGTCCCTACCCTCTCCCCCTTGCTACTAGCACTCAGCTCTCTACTAGTGGGCAGCAAATATTTAGCAAAGAAACTCAAGTTTATCTAGAAAGACGCTTACGACTGTGGAAGAAGCATAATTGAGTTAAACGCCGTATGTGCAATAGGCATCTCGTTTAGAGTGACTTTAATGATAATAGACGAGACAAGCACCTACACGCGAACAAACTACAACTGCATTAGTTACTAAAACAATGTAACTAGTATATAGTATAAGACCGCGACAAGACAAAACTCAATGCCCAACTCTAGAGATGGCCAGACTATACTACCGCCTTGGCATTCAGGAATGGGACGCGCAACGTACCTCTGGAAATGCGAGTATCGTCTATGGGTCACACATAACGAAAAGTAGTTGGAACTAAACACGGCCTCTACCGTGAGGGCTGGGTTGAGTGGGACGGAGGGTGGAAATACCGTGGAGCGGAATGTAATATCCGTGTCTCATTAGACTGCAGGACTGAGCAAGTTAATTATTTAAAGATTGTCACATTGGCTGTACTGACTCAGGCGTGCGTATCCAGATATTAATTCTTGCATGAGTAAATTCACGGAAGCGCGCCCCCTTTTTTGTAATTACTTCGTGCAAAGGAGGTAGTAAGGGAGCTATAGCGATTTACAGTTGCTTGTGTCCTGAATTTTCATTATCAGGCGTCCTATGTATACCGGTGGTTCTCTGGAAGGATTGGAGACACCGAATGCTCTTAGCTCGTATTGGAGGGTCCTTGAAGTTGAAGTTTGTGCTCTTTACAAGATGAGTTCCATCAATGGGCCCAAATTACTTGTGGGTGAGGCATCTGCAGCGAGTCATGGGTTCTGGGCCAAGGGGCGGCGTGTGGGATAGCGGAGAGGTGAGGGGATGACTGGGTCGCTCTGCCCCGTGAGCCAATTGACAAGTGCTAATGGGCCAAGATATTCTCCATCGGCAGATTTTAATCGCCGACTTTTAGCCATCGATAGAGCCGCAAAGCAAACAAGTGTGATTACACAGTTGGGTGGTTAGTTCGTCAGTTATTAACGGACCATGCCGACGTTGTCCATTGGCCTGAGACGGAGGCACAGCGACGGTTCGAATAAAGACACTGCTAAACTGGGAATAGAAAGCGCCCACTGTGGATGAGCAGAAAGTTCGAGCAATATTCGACCGTACCACTACTTATTACCTCGAGTGTAGTCCGTCGGCTAACTAATTCTAATTTGGCCCTTGGTTTACTGCGAGGTAAGAGCTTTTACTCTTAGACAGCCTGCCGCTCAGACTGTTATATTTACCATTGACTAATTTCGGCTCTAGATGAAGGTTGCTTACCCCTGTAGGCACTTTTGCTTCAACTTGTGCCGCTAGACCCTAACTTAATATACGGTAGACAGGGCGATTTACAGCCGAAAACCTCAGCGACGAAAGTCCGTTTCAATGTAGAGCTCCGACCGCCTTTCGACAGGGCTTATCTCAGTTGATGAAGTCAAGGGGGCAATAAGTCGGTCCAAGAATTGATGCTTTATTCATTCAATCGATATGAGGATGTAAATAAGTGTATAAAACTTAGGAAAAGTTCTGATTAGTTGTGATTAACCTAGGCAATTAGAGTATCTATAACTAGCTTATGCTTGTAAGTTAACCCAAAGGTTTAGGTCGAACCTGGGTCGGCTGCATAAATCTGATAGCCAATAGAGGAAACCAAAGTGTCCGGAACCCATTCAATTACATTTTTTTTCCGTTGGGAATAAAGCACACAACGGAGTCAGTTCTCTAGACTTGCGTCTTGATACAACGGAACTGTTATTTGTGCATGATAGGTGATTTCGTCGTGGTTACAATTCATTTCAGGCTAACACTATCAGACCTTCTATAGCTTAAAAACGAGCGACCGTTCACAATTCATCAGAACCTAAGCCAGTTCCTTCTTGGCACCCACCGGGTCGTACGCCTCAACATCAATTTCTATCTTCATGCCAGGCCCCGCAAGGTACGTGACGCCAAGCGCAGTCCAAATGGGGGGGTTGTTTGGCATCCATTGTCGCAGATTGCGCACAATGTGGTCGTATGAGGAGGGATCAGTACTGTAAGTAACAACTTTAAACGCCTGTGACAAGCCCTGGCCACCAGCATGCCGCAAGGTCAAGTCGCAGTTGGCAAACGCCTGGTCAACTTGCGCACCAATATCGTTTGGAACCAGGTTGGCGGGGTCAGGCTCCTTGAGGTCTGGATTCCATCCGCCTAGGGGACGCGCGATGTATTAGCAGAGAACTAGGCTTTTGAAGAAATTGGCATGTTCGTTTCATCCTCGATGACTTGTTTTACCTTGTCCTGCACATATAATTCGATCACCAACTCGTACTGCTTGGCTGTAGTGTATATTCTCCCTTGCCCATTCACCCCAGCCAGGATAGCAGTAGAACTTGGGGTGTTGCGACATGGCGGCTATTTAGAATAGTATTTGTTCTTGAAAGTCACGTCAAGTGGCAATAACTTTGCGATAACGCTGGTATATATATAGTCATAGCCGGGGAAAGAGGGCCGGCGATCATTTGAGATTCGAGTCAGCTGGCCGACACGTGGTGGGTGGTTGACGTAGATTGCTAAGCGGTAACAACGTTTGCTTTCAAGTGAATACAGTCTAAGACAAGTATTCCCTCCACTTTTACAAATACCAATTAAATTCATGTCGCATTCTGATTTTAAGTCTAGCCAGGAACTAACAGATGAATAATAGAGATGACAAGGCTGCCAACGTACTCAACTACGTACACAGGTATTCTAGTAACAGCTAAAGCCACTCCGGCTACCTAGACATATATTAAGCAGGTAGTGATACTAGTTCGCTACTTCACGCTCGAAAAGGAAATTGTTTTAGAAAGTGGCACCGCCTTTATGCTCTCGACTGTACGTAGAAGGCTAGAGCAAATGACGAGATATTTAAGCTAGTGGCCACTACATCGATTATAAATCAGCTAGCTCGAAGTCCGATTCGCCGCACTAAAAGTAAAAGCCTAAGTTCCGGTGCCAGTTCCGTCAAGTCCATGACGGGATATCCAAAACCTACGGGTTACCAGAAGACTAAACGGCCTATCCAAAGACTGAACAACGTGCTTCAGTAGAGGTGGAGCTATTTATTCCACAATACCAATGCAATAATAGCAGACGACATGGTCGGACATCCCACTTCCGCTGCCACTGCTTCCGCTGCCACTGCTGCTTCCGCTTCCGCTTCCGTCAAAGTGGTGGGGTTGGGCAGTTTGAAAATGGGCCTCGTCGGCATATCTCACCACATCGAGGTAAATGGGAGTTGAGGGCGGCTTACCAATCGCGTGCCAACGAACGCTAATCGCGGCTGGCGTCTGACTCATGAAATTATGCCAGACCCTAGAATATTGGACAATGGGCTATCAGCGAGAGCCACCAGCGTGGATGTCCTTGCATCTTTATAGTGTTTCGGGTCTGTGCTATTAAGTATGCAAGCGAATCACTTTTGACATGTATAACCTTGGACCTTGCCCTTGGCATTTATCTTGAAGCAACGAAAACAACACTGTAGAGCGCTTCGCGTTCGCGTTCATCACCGTTTGATCCTCTTGCTCAATTTTCACCATGACTTTCCGCCGCTTCGTCTCCGTCAAACGTGGCCGATGCCGTCACCCAGGCAGAGCCGGTTTGGTTGGCTCTTGAAGCTACAGTTGACAAAAGAGAAATGGCACGCAGATTATGACATTTCCGGAAACTTGGATACCTGGCTATGCTGCATGGATATGATATACGATCTCGAGCTATTCCTTTCAATACTAGGAAATTAAAGCACTCTTAGCTGATAGCTAAAATATAAACTAATTAATTGAGTAGGCCTACTATTTATAAAAGACTTTATATAACTAGTTGTATTTTTTTTATTATATAAAAATATACCAACAAGCCCTATAGCATAATAACGCTCGACTGTAGTGTATTGGTTGCTTTTACTAATAAAGCCACTTATAGCAAAGACTGCTAACCAAGTAGAAGTACCTCCATCTTAATTAGCACATAGCTACTTTTATGGGGGGGGGTGGTTGTTATAGATCAGCTGTGAAAGACCTGTAGTAAGAATGTCGGCGTGTTTCTAGGCGCGCTGTGTTATTATCAGATCTCGACGTATTCTCTCGCTATGACTTGCTAGCAGAGTTCGTCACTACTACAATCCTCACTGTCACAATGTGCATCAACAAGTAGTAATATAGTTGTTGATAGATCTATCTAGCCAGTGGCTTCGGCACCGTCATTTATGAATGACCTCCCGGCCAGTACAGGTGGCGGCCTGTCAAATGTGACCTAGGCGTGATTTGCTTACCCTTAACCTACATCACAGACGGTAAAGAATAAAGTACAGCAAAGTAAAGTAAAGTGGCTAAAACGAAACCCTCTGCCGCCACTTACAGCAACTCGCACTAAAGCCATCATTAAGCCCTCTATAACGCCCTCTAAGAGCAGCCCATTGCATGAGACTTTAGCGCTTGTTATAGCGCCTGATCACTAACATGAACCACTGAGGCCGCTGTATTTCAGGCCCTGTATTTCTTCAATATACTCCAACATCTTTTCATCATGCCATCCAAACGCCAGACTCACCATTACCGGTACGAGCTCCTCGTCCCAATCTTTCATCTGACCGAGCTTGGTGAAGCATGCATATATGCGCGAAGCTGGACTGTCCAGTATGGTAGCCACCGACTCGCCGAGTGAGCGTCCCTGCTTCACCAGCTCTTCTTCAGCCCTCTGGAACCCTGCCCCTGTACATATTTCGCGTAGATTCCTGCCGCAGTTCATTCTTGTGCGCTGGATGATTTGGATCCTTCAATCTCCTCCTTGTACCTTCATCGGAGTGTAGGAGAGGAAAGGGCATCGGGTAGTGGTACACTTGCCAAGGAGCTGCTTGCGCAAAATCCCAGTCAATGCAGGCGACAAGATTAAAGTCATCATCCACGAGGATATTCTGCGTGCCAAGATCCATGTGATTGGAACGGAAGCAGTTTTTGTTTCCCAAGTCGTGAAATAGATCTGTATTCGATACAATGGCGCAAAACACCCGGGCACCTAGTTTGGCGAAATGGTGGTTGTCGGCACTGCCATTGTCTTCGCGTGTCCATTTCTGAGCTGCGGCTCGACCGGCTTCCAGACAGTACTCTGCCGCTGTAACAAAGGGGCTGGTATTACCAAATCCCTCCCCGGCTGCCGATGCCAACTTGCCAATGATGGGTTCGCCTTTTGGTGAAACGGACGAGATGGAGCCGATTTTGGGCAAGGTGAGAGTGGCAAGCTCAGCCTGTGCTCGTGTCCATTGCCGTATAATATTCTCCTGAGTAATTTTCTAAGACTTTATCAGACTCAATCAGGAGGGTAAATTCGTATTCGAGGAGAGCAAAACTCACCGGCAACTGCGTCATGTCGAATTCGACATCGAGCAGCGAGTTGCCTCGGAACCCTTCTATAAGCATATAAGGAGCACCGACTTGTTTTGCACGCGACGAGTCGGCAGGCTCATAGGTGTAACGCGCGGAATGGCAATGCTGGCAAGTTTGCTCCTCACGTACTGCATCGTGGCAACCTCGCAGCTCGTTGCATATGCTACATCTTCATCCCTTATCCTTGCCGGTGTTTCTGGATGACGCGGTAAACGAACCCTGGCAATCATCGAGCTCTCATCTTCAGCTACCATCTCAAAGCATATCCAGTACTGCCCAGCAGAAAACGGCTCGCTCATGCTGAGTCTCTGGCCCGTGATTGATTCGCCGTGAGCTATCAACGCAGCCTTGTCAACAGACTGCAGCGCGCTTTCCAGCCGCTCCTTCATACCATTATAACCCCAGTCCTCAAAGGATGATCATTTCATGCTCGGCAGCGAGGTTTTTTTGTGCGAATTCACCATGGCTGGTGTAGTCCATGCAGAGCGTAGTGACGATGCAAGTCGTCCAACATACAAACGTACCGGTTGGTAGGTTCTTGTTACCAAGCGTTGCCTTGTATGAGAAGGCGGGGTCGGTGTTGCTTCTTCTTGCATAAGCTGTCATGGCGGGCAAGGCACTTACACCATGACATTGCAAAGCAGATTAAAACTCTATGAAGAGTGATCATTTGGGCAAATAAATATTTTATCATGGATCTATTATTATTTATCTACTTTTAAAAAAACTCATATCTGATCCAAAACAAGTCCTTCAACCAGCAATTTCCACTCCATCAGTCGGAGGCCAGCCGTCCCTATCCATTAACAGAGCGAGAGAGATATGCGGACCAGAATATAGCCACAGTATTTGAAACGAGTAGTCTGTAGTTAAGCGGCACATAACGAAAGTTTAGATATGAAACGGCTTAGGACGATGTGTTCAAGCGTCAGAGTTGGTCAAGTACAGGGAGCTGGCGCAGCAACCCGCAGAAAGTGTGGCCGACTTACCTGGCCAAACTGTATAATTCGTCAGGAGAACTGATCCAAATGACTCTCCCAGCTTCTCACTAGCTAGGGAAAGCCTTCTCTCCAGGCTGCTGTTGTTGAACTGCAGAAGCTCCTTCAAATGGTACAACCCCACAATCGACACCGGGGCGAATACTGCTTGGTCAAGAAATACTCGAGCAAAAACGCTAGACATCTCGGACCTTAAACAGATTCTCGTCTGCAGAAATCGATACCTGTCACGCAATGTTAGGAACAATTTACAGCTTTTGCAGCCTTGAAGTCTCCCACCAAACTGCCATGCAAGGTCCGAGTGCGCCTCCGCCGATCACAGTCATTGTCAGGGTTCGTTGCCAATGCCACTGTCCACTCTTTGCTGGTGCAGTTGAGCTTGACACTCCTTGCGCTATAACATCTCCAGTTGCTAATAGCACCTACAGAAGCGAAAGGAGCAATTAGCTTCTGGGTCGTTGGCTATATAGGTTCCGGGGCAATCTTACCGCTGCAGTAACACTCTGTACGATGAGAGGCCGACGGGCCAGCACTTCACCATACATTTTGAAAAAACGAGAGGCCATGCTGTAAACCTTTAACGTTAGGGCACGCTGCGAGCTTTACAAACGCCGAAGTTGGCTGCATTGATCTCGGTCAGTTTAAACCAGCATCTAAAGCGTCGTTCACCCACCATGGTTTCCAACCAGCACCACGGATAAATACCTTGCCAGCCTATACAAGAATACCCGAGACCAATGAAACATTCCATATCACGTTGTAACTTCCGCACTCGAGCCGTTTCACTTTGCTCGGCTGTTGAAGATGGCGAGGTCGGAGATGCCATTTTGAGTATAGCTTGATTGGCACCAAAGCGCCATTGTTGAATGGGCTTGAGAACTCGTACTGTCATGGCCAAAGGAACAAACTCTAAGCTATAAATTCCTTGGTGCAACTTAAAAGTGCTTCATGCCAATGAACAGGCTCTAATTGCAAGCTCCTCAATCTCACGCATTAGCTCGCGTATCTTACCATCGAGAACGATGCTCTCAATGTCATCAGTGCGCCCCCATGGCTAACAGCGACGCAAAGCCGCCAAACGCTGCAGTCGCTTTGTCTGGAACGACGGTGATGAAAGATTGTGCGTGGTTTTTCTCTTTTCTTTTTTTCTTTATATATAGAGCATGAAGGGAATTGATCTTCTGGATTAGACGTCGCATTGTAACATGTCTGGCCCAGCAGAGCGGCTAGATTATTTAAATACTTGTAAAATAACTTACTAGTTACTTATTTTATTCTTTTAATAATAATCATTTAAGCAGGCTAGCTCTAAGGGTTCAGTACGAGTATATATACAAAAACTAGTCAAGGCCATAGGTTATACTCTAAACGTAGCATTATTTTCTTGCATTGCAGGGACTCTTGTCGGAATACCTGAGAACTGTGGGACACCCTGTTTCAATATCTTCCGCAGCTTTTTCGCCAAAGATGGCCACTTCGCGCTGCTGGAGATGTCCAAGTTTGCTTGGCAGTCGAGGCAGAGTCCCCGTAGATAGCCCTGCCTTTTGCAATCTTTGTCCCATTCATCTGAGTACTCATCGTAGCAGTCAGCTAAGTACTCCTCGCCCCAGTCATTGAAGTACCGAGCGTACAAGTCATCTTTGTCATCTTTGTCATCTTCGTCGTCCGACTCAAGCGTCTTCGCACAGAGGGCGCAGCAACGGATGCCTTTACGTAATTTTTCCGATGCCATGTCAGCCCAGTACGCTAGTTCGTTCTTGATTAATTCATTTTGAAATTCTATCCTTCTTTTCTTGTCTTGCCTGAGATATCGAAACCGAGGGTCTTTCCAAGGCGAAAAATTCCGATCAAAAATGCTGCGACCCGAAGCATTTGGACCGCGAAGAGACCCTTGTCTTGTTGGTTTCCGGGTGCGCAGCCCGCGGAGCCATTTGGAAAAGCTCGGGCCTCCATGAAGAAAGAAAACTCCGTATGTTTTTTGTATATTCCAAATGCTGTGATATCTCTTCCCGACCTGGAGCTCCATGGGGCGGTGGTCACGAGTTGTGTGATAAACATCACAGTCCGCAAAGGTTTTTGAAATGATTCCGCCTAGGTCCTCGTTTCTCGGTGGTTCGAGCCGCCCTCGGACAATATATACACATAAATCAGACGGGCTTCGTCCCCTTACCGGTTGCTTCAGTGCTGCATGGACGAGAATAGCTCCTTGCGTAGAGATGTGAATATTTCCATGTAGTGGCGGGATTAGGCATCGGCTCGTTGAGTATTTTCGCTTAGAGCCACTTGGACTGCCATAATTAATGTCGTTGCTTGAACTGATTGTGCATTTGCTGTGGCAGAGCTTCCATTTCGTGGCACCAGAATCGAATGTATTCTGGCTATTGAATTTTTGCAGTTGATGTGACTTCGAAACACGAAGGAATGGGACTTCCGGTTCCAGTTCGCCTCTTTTTTGCCATTTATATATGTCAGAAACCAGTGCCCATATAATATGGTCGTTAGGTTTGAACCAGCACCCGCCCTGGGCACCGTTTGTAGCTCTGTCGACGAAACCGGCAGTCCGCGATATAGCAGCGAGCAAATTGCCTTGCGCCGAGGCATTACAAAGTGCAGAGAGGCAGCCCATGAGGTGTTTGCTCTCAGCATCAATAACAGAAGCCTCTCTGGAGGTGGTAGGGAGCCTAGCTTTTCCATGTCCAGGCTTCAACCCCGATTCCGCAATAAGGCTGTCGAAAGCGTCCTCGGCAACGGATATTACACACAGGTCGCGAACAAGCCCCCAGCTTTCAGAAAGGTAATACGTTACCAGGTGAATGGTATAAAACAGGGTCTGCTTGATTTTGAAGGGGCATCCGGGTCGTGAATAGCCGGTCCACGCCTTCTCCATTTCGATAATCTGGCCAGCGCTGAGAATGCGTGGTTTGCCACCGACATCAAACAGGTCCAAAATTCGACGTAGGTGAGGCTGTCGGATGGTTGGCCTCGTGGACCGGGAAAATGTAGAGATGTTGTCTGCTGTAATGAACAGAGAAAGAAACCTAGTCTCCATGTGCGCGATATGGCGAACGATGCCAAGTTTGCTGTCAATATTTTTAAAGGCTAACATTGTATCGTGAAATTCTACCTCTCCAGCCATCCCAACCTCCATAGGGGGCATGACATTTCCGGAGGAATATATCTCAGAATCGGTGAAAATAGATCCGACTTCCCCACTCACAGACGCCAGAATCCTCAATTCTCCAAGGATCCCAGGACGATAGACGTCGCGAGCCCAATCTGCCAGATAGTCGACTATCAGGAAGAGTTGAATGCCATGGTCTCTGAGAATGATGTTGCCGCTCCAAACCTGGACGATTTCCTACTTATGCGTTAGGGAAAATTACTTGTCCATCATTAAATAGACAGTTTCCTTACTGTAGTTCTGTATTGGCCCCCAAAGGGCGATTGGGTTGGGTTGGAGGATTGATAGGCCAAGCAAAGGCGCCAGTCAGCTCCTTTGCTCATGAAAAAACCAGACCAGGGGGCCGGAGGTCCACCTCGATTTCTGGCCAGTAGATGATCTAAGATTCTGCTGAACATTTAGATATGTGTATATTGGAAAGGCAGTCTGCAGTTGAATAGAGCGCCAGCTATCAGGGGCATCTCCTGATTTTGCCTCGACTACTAGGAACGGAAAGTGTAAGGCTTCGCCTAAACCGGGTGGATGAGGTTGCCCCTGTAGACGGTCTTCGAGGAACCCCACCCTGAAGCTTTTTCAGCAACAACCTCTCCATATTCTTCGTTTGCCGAAGGCCATATACACGATCTGGCTTTTGTACTTGGGGCAACTTCTGCGCCAGCTCTGGGGCGTGGTAGACCGCATCTTCAGCTCTGTCTATGAAGAGCCGGTTGAGCCCAACTCTTTCATCTCTATTCATGAAATATTAGTTGACAAGAAGTAGACTTGAACAAAAGATTTGAATTACTCATCTGACGGACGAGTACTGCGCTCGCACCGACAGCGATCACGATTCTGCTGACGGCGCTGAAGGTTGATCGCAGTACTGCTGTCGGCGTCGCCTAATTTTACCTCAAACGCCGACCGCCATACCCTCTTGCGACAACTTTTGCTGTTACGTTTTAGCAGTTAGTCTTGGATGTATTTCAGGCTCAGTCGGGCCTTACCACGCTACCTCGGCTTTCAACCGACTGAAGACAAGAGGCTCGCAGGCATGTCTCCAAGTTGACTCATTCCTGTCCAAGCAGTCGACAGATATTTCGGCGAGTTGTCTGGCTTGTTTTTTTGCGTCCAGCTTCCAAGGCTGTGAGTCTAAGTCGGCCACATTTGTCTGGCCCTGCAAGTATGTAGTATATTTTACCTGCTTCAGCTCTTCTATGGCACTGAACACGGCGCGATGATTTGCTGGCCATTGCTCGGGGTCGAGCTGTTCAACAAAGTTAATGCCATGTTGATTTCTGAGCCTAGAAAATGCGCGGCGATTCTCTTTCGTCATTGGCATCTTGAACGGCCGAGATCTGGAGGCGTGCCTTCACTGGCAAGAAAAAAAGAATGAGCAAGTCTGCGAGTCGGAGACAACAACTCGTGAGATGGCGTCGGGCTAGGCAGCAGCTAAGCCCCATAACCGGGGCGGCCCGTGGCGTGTTCCAGCCCGCAGCTGTTAGCCTAGAGTAGTGTATCCTTTCAAAGGCTGACGTTGGGCTAGGCAAGGCTGAATCAGGATCAGGCAGTGCATCCAGGGTACTGTAACGAGAACGAGAACTGAGGGGGGAAGCTAATCAGCCCACCGGTACTCCGTACAGGTGGCTGTAAGGTTTCATGGGTCCCGGTGAGGATTAAGAAAGTCGCTTCCCATCAAGTTGTTCCAGGGCAATGGTGCAGTCATTCTATGTCACGAAGATCTGGGATAATAATCAAGCCTTGGTTGTTCGCCAAAAACTAATATATACGAACATAGATGTCAGAAAACTCGAGGTCCTGTCATGCTCTCTCACAGTGACAAAAGTCGGCTTGAACTCGGCTAGGCTGCCCTGCTATTTCGACCCCGTCTTTCCATTTCTGGAGGTGGTATGTCAAAGACGCCTCCTAGACGACCGTTTTGAGACGGGACCACGCATCATGCCCTTCACACGCGCCGCTGTGCTACGCTTCTCCTTCCACACTGGTAAATATCGCGAGGTACTGTTGCATTTCTAAGTAGGCACCTACACTTCCCACCTCAGCAAGCAATTGCCCATAGCCACACGGTAGAGTGCGGGAGTGCCCCTTGCGTGCTGTGCTACATAAAAGGGTGGACCCGCTGTCAGACATTAACCCCGTAACACTACATAACTTTGAGTGCTGTTCTACGTAAAGAGACCTTGCGAGGTCGCTCCTTATCGTCTCATTCGTCCGCAACTCTGAGCCAAGCATAACAATTGTGCAAGGAATCAAAATGACTGTGTTCCAATTGGTTGAGGGTAGAGCGAGTACGCGGATTATGCGTACCCCCTGTATCATGCATCTTGGCATACATAGACTAGCGACCTCAGGCACACCTGCATGAGGGGTAGGAGGATACACCACAGCAATACCAGTGTCCGCTGGACGACTTTTGCACTGTCACACCCATTCTCTTGATAGACACGCACAACGGTAAGTAGAGTACACGTGAGGTAGTGATGTGATATCTAATGGGGTCTCATCAGGTCTTTAACGTCGAGGATGTCTGGTGCCGAGGTTCTCGGTATTATTTCAGCCATCATTGCAATTGTTGATGCCACTATCCAAGTGAGCAGCATCTTTAAAGACGAGGCAGGCCTGCCAACCAACTTCAGAGCAGCGGCTGTAAAGCTACCCCTTATCACAAAACTTCTCGATGATGCCAAAAGATATGTTAAAAGCTCGGCGGACGACACACTTACCTCAGCCTTCACACCAGTCCTAATTGACTGCAAAGAGAAGGCCTCACAGCTACAGGACTTATTCAAAAGAGTTTATCCAGCGGAAACTGATTCAAAGATTGGATGTTATGTCAAGGCTGCTCGAACAATTGGGAAAGGTGGTCGTGTGGAGACTCTTATCACTGAAATTCTTCGCAATTTGCAGCTTCTCGCGATAGATTTTCCCGAGTCCATATCACAAGAAGGACAGGAGAACCTGGAACAGGCCATCGTTGAGGTGAAAGAGTGGAAACCATCGCTTTCTGACGGTTTTGACGATGCAAACTTTGTGCACTACGGTAGTGGCCCTCAAAATATAAATACTGGGATTGGAACTCAGTACAACAATACTGGCGGTGGAAATCAGAACAACGGGCCGGTGAATCAATATATCGGTACAAATCACATTGGTATGCTGCCTAAGCCATCTGTAGCCTTATCCTAGAGAATACATATCTGACGTTGAATTAGAGCTCCTAACTGTAGCGGCTGAAGATGTTTCCATCGCCAAGGAGCGTCACTGGAATGTCCCATTCTCCCGGGACTCTGACTTTATTGCGCGGCCTAGCATTCAGAACTGGGTTTCTGAGCAACTCTCTGGAGACTTGATTCGAATCGCACTCATAGGCATGGGTGGCTTTGGGTATGATTGAGCGCTCTCCAGTAGCTCTAATGCTAACTGTACCTAGGAAGTCGCAAATCGCCATTGAAGTAGCATACGAGATTAATCGTTCCGATCCAGACAGGAGTGTTTTCTGGATAAATGGAAGCACGCGACCAACATTTGAGGAATCATACCAAGCTCTCGCCGATATACTTGCCTTACCTCGCCGCCATGAGCGAAAAGTTAACATTCTCGCCCTAGTTCGTGACTGGCTACAACGAGATGATGTGGCTCCGTGGTTGATTATTCTCGATAACGCCGATAACCTTGACCTTTTTTTTGGTCAAAGGGAATTGTCTCCACTAGCGTCTTATCTACCAAAGACAAACAATGGGAAATTATTGGTAACATCCCGTAATCGGGATGTTGCGGAGAAGCTAGTAGGACGTCAGAGAGCGATCAAACAAGTGCCCGCAATGGACTGTACTGAAGCTCTAGAGCTTCTAAAGAAGAAACTCGATTTGAGTGTCGGTGATGGTATTGCGGCTGCTAACCTAGTCCGTTGCCTGGATTATATTCCACTTGCTATTCATCAAGCCACTGCATACATCAACCGGCGCTATATCTCAATTAATGAGTATATCTCAATTAATGAGTATATACAGCTTTTCCAAAGTAGCGACAAACAAAGAACGAAGCTGCTAAGGGACGACGGGGGAGACATCCGCAGGTATGACGGCGTATCAAATGCTATTGCTACTACATGGCAGGTGACCTTTGAACAAATTCTCAAGGAGAACCCTTGTGCTGCCAATTTACTTTTTCTCTTGAGTTGTTTTCAACCAAAAAACATTCCCCGGTATATGTTATCTGGTTACAATGACAGTCTCCAGAAAACTACCTTCGGGGAGAGCGATGAAGAGAGCTTGAAAGACGATTTGGATGCCCTATTCGCCTATTCACTTATCAAACGTACCGCAGAGCTTCATGTCTGCGAGATGCATCCCCTCGTACAAGTTTGCACGCGTGCTTGGCTCTCCGAATTAGGCAATGCAATGTATTGGGAGAGGCTTTTTTTGCGACTGGCATCAGAACACTTTCCGACCGGATTTTCCGATACATGGAGTAAATGTCAACTTTTACTGCCACATATCGAGGGATTGTCAGAAAACCAACCGAATGAAAAGGTAGATATCTTGAATTGGACCTCGCTATTGGCGCGTATTTCTTTCTATATTGTCGAGAAAGGCAATTTTAAGAAGGGAATAGCACTGGCTCAGAAATCATTAAAAGCTCGAAATGAGTTAGGTGGAGAACACGATCTCGACACTATACTTAGCATGAGCAACCTGGCAGACGCATTTAAGAAGAATGACCAGTGGAAGGAGGCGGAGAGCCTTCAACGCCAGATCCTACAAATATGCATAGCAAAGTTTGGACCGGACCACCCTGACACACTGACCATTATGAGCGACCTGGCATCGACGCTTATGGGGCAGTGCCAGTGGCAGGATGCGGAGAAGCTTCAAGTGCAGATATTACAAAGAAGTCGGAAAACATATGGGTTGGACCACTACGATACACTAACTAGCATGGCCCACCTTGGATCGATAATTTGGCACCTTGGCCGGTGTGAAGAGGCAGAGGCGCTTCAGGCGGAGGCGATGATGATAATCAGTACAAAGTCTGGGATAGAGCGTTATGACACGTTAGTCGCCATGCCTGCACTAGCGTCGGCGTTTATGAAGCAGGCCCAGTGGCGCCAGGCGGAGAAGCTTCAAGTGCAGATAATGCAAAGAAGCGAAACAGAGTTTGAGGCATATCATCCGTTTATGCTACGTCATATGTCCGACCTAGCTACGGCAATTTATAAACAAGAGCGGTACGCGGAGGCAGAGAAGCTTCAATTACAGGTATTGGAGATCAGGAGGACAAGGCTTGGGGCAGCTCATCCTTTCACATTGGATAGTATGTCAACCCTGGCATTTATAGTCTTAGACCAGGGTCGGTTGAAGGAGGCAGAGCGGCTTCAGGCACAGGTGGTAGAGATATACACGAGACAGCTTGGGGCAGATCATATTTCTACGTTGCATAGCATGTCTAACCTAGCATCGATTTTGTTAAACCAGGACCGGTGGGAGGAGGCAGAGAGGCTTGGGGAGCAGGCGATGGAGTTGGGGCAGAGAAAGCATGGGGGAGACCATCTTTCCACGCTGAAGAGCATGATGAACCTAGCACGAGCAGTTGCAGGCCAGGGTCGGTGGCAGGAGGCGGACCGGCTTGAGCTGAAGGTGTTGGAGCTACTCAAAATACAGCTTGAGGCTCCCACTCCTTCCATGTTGACGATAATGGAGTATCTGGCTCAAACTATCAGAAGCAATGGCCACCCTCTAGAGGCTCTTCAACTAATGGATCATTGCGTTTCACTTCGCGCGAAGGTTCTTGGTCTTGAACATCCGGAAACTATATCTTCGGCGAGGTTAGTTCAGGGCTGGCGTGATGAAATTGATGGAAGTGGCGAGGATATCGGGTCTGATGCATCGATGTCTGATGCTTAGAGTTGTTATGGGTGACGTCCACGAGTGCGAGCGGTCATTAAGCCCATAGCAATGGATAAGGCCCTAAATTTAGCAAAGGTTAAGAACTCTTTTACAGTTGATTATACATCTGAGTTAGCTAAGTTACTACTATGGGCATTAAGAAGTGCTTGTACATTTCACCGAAATGGGATCGTGCACAAAGTTTTACCACATGAAGAATGATGTGCCGTTCGATCCAGAATAAGACACAGGCCACGCAACCCTGTCCTAAAATTCATGGCATGACGTTTGACAGTTAGTGCATCTGAATGACAAGGCAAACTTTCTACCTGCCTATAGGGTATAAAGGTAAATTGTTTTCATGCTACCTACATTCTAACGACTCTACTAAAATTCTAATTCCATCAAATATATATTATTCTTAGAAGGGAATCAGTACATACGACCATAGATACCAGAGAACTCGGGGTCCCGTCCGCTCCCCCATAGATAAGCTGGTAATCGGCAGATTAGTAGTTGGGTCGGTGACGACCAGCGAACACCGGCTGTTGTATGT
>FWCC01000470.1:0-87651 GCA_900169235.1 Zarea fungicola | reverse complement strand
GTTGTAGCGTTTGTAACACCATGCCTTATAACCGCTATAAGCCTTCCTTTTATCTTATACCTAAACATCTACATCTATCTATTCTTTTAAGTCTCTTATATCTTATATAGAAAGAGATCCTTCTGCCTATAGTCTGGTTTTTTTGGCTTGCTGGCACTTACTAATTAGCTTATTTGCTGCCTTAAGGCCGCTGACCTAAGCCTGTAAAAACGCAACCTTGTGCATAATGGCCATTGCACCCTTTTCTAGACTATTAAGCGCTTTAAGAGTTTTAATTAGGGAGCTAGCTAGGTAATTACTTATTCTTTTTTTTAGAATTAAAGTCTATGCAACCACTTTAGTTACATTGCTTGGCATTTTAGAAATCTAAGACCCTATTATTCCTAGATATAAGTTTAAAGGACTTAGTGTCTTAAACTTAAGATCTAAAGTAAAAATAACCTTTTTAAGATTAAAAGGCATAATACTAGTACCTTTAAAACCACCTTAGATATTTTCTTTTATTATAGAATTATAGAAAGCTAAATAAAACGCAGGGAAGAAGTCCTCCTTAGTAATATGCATAATACTTGCCATTATAAGATGCTTAATTTGCCGCCTATAAGCTGTTTTAAGCGGACTAAAACAACTAATATCTAGAGGCTAGAGTATATAAGAGGAATGCATAGGTATATATAGTATAATAATGTTATTCTCTTAGTAGTAGAGCTTAAATTTAATTAAGTAGTGACTTTTATGGCTATTAAAGATAAGAAGGCAGTAAGCACCCTCCTTTTAATCTTTTATAAAATTATAAAAATACTATATTTAATCTACACTAATTTTATTTATTATCTAGCCATTTAAGCTTATATTAATGCGCTAATTTATAGGCAGTTGCGTATCTTTAAACCAAGTTGCAAGGAGATTTTAGCCCTTTACCATAATATATAGCAGCACTATCTAGCCTTAGGAATTAACCCCCTATATTATAGTAACCTATTCCCTATTACTAGGCTATACTGCTTTTGCTTTTTTAGTTTAATTAGAGCTTATAATAACCATTCCTATAGAGATAAGACCTATTATAAACCTAGTCTTATTAAAGTTATAAATATTAGACTCTTAGATACTATATTTTATAATTATATTTTATAAAAGCTTAAACTAACTATAAATAATAATTAAATCTTTACATTTAGCTCTCTAATAGTTATATCTCTATTTAAAATATATAGTAAGCTCTAGTTGTCATTACATGAGGTTTTTCGCCTAGCGCACGCTAACGCGTCCACCATTGCGTTCTACGAGCAGTCGGTTCGCCATATCTTCCACATTTACATACTGGGGCGGTAGCCCTTGCGAATCTAGCTAAAGAATGTATTTTACTATTACCTTCTCCTTTAAATCTATAAGCTTCCTTGAATTAGGGGTATAGTCACATTGCGATATATGGCTGTCATGTTGGTCGCATATAGTTATTATAGGCACACTATAGATCGCTATAGCCTTTCTAATACTAAGTTTAGTATTTTTTTTAAGAGCGCTAAGGGCAAGATTAACCTATACCTCTTTTAATAGGTTTTTTATATATTGTTATTAAGTAATTTAGATGCTAAGAGTAAAGATAGTCAAAACCTAGTCTAGTGCGTGACTCGCTTGTCTGCGCGGCTCGCTTATTAACCACGTTATTATATAAGACCTGTTTTTAATGTATTATATATTAATTACCTGCTTAACTAATTATATATAATAAAGGGAATTAATAGGGACGTATGGTGTTTGGCCGACCACACATGGTCCCTAGAATCCAGCCCTATCATTTGTCAAAAGGCTCCCTAGCACTCTTAATTTAGGTGCTTTAATGCCCACCACAGGCCTTAACATGGCCTTCAAATAGCACTGGAAACAGCGCCTATTGCTGCGCCAAAAAGTGGCCAGCCACAACCAAGGCTGGATTATTATCCCATATCCATATCTGCTTGACTCTTACAGTCAGCTTATAGTTCTCTATTACACTGCACACTGATCGATGCTATTACGAAATGTAAGCTCGATCCACTTTACAACGTGACAGCTAGCCGCCCTGAAATGAAACCTGGGACAGCGACACAGGGTCTCTTCTTGCTACTTGGGTCATTTGCTCTGTAGTCAGTGCTTGCAAGCATGACCAATGTTACTGAGCAAGAAAGCGAAGCTCCTCAGCAATATCCTGTATGCCACCGATTACCGACCCCCATTTCAAATTAACCCTCTTCTCTTACACCAACAGCCTCCCCCATTTGAGCAAAGCCTCCTTGAAGGCAGCGACTCAACACTCACAGAAGATGAGCGCATTTGGGATAGTCTTCCCGCGTCATACCTGACGACACAACATGACTTGGCCTCGCCGATAGACAACGTCATGGAGTTTCTCCAGCAGGAGCTGGACCTTGGAGACCTAGGCCGGGATTCGGTGCTCCATGTGCTGCGCAGCGCCTGCACGCCGACACCCTGCAACCCGCTGCACCACCTATCCATCGTAAGCAAGGAGATCCATGTCACCGAGCTCATGGACAGCCACCTGCTCTGGTCCAGGGGCACCATATTTATCAAACCATTGCCACGGTACCTGCTATTGACTGCATTTTGGCTAAAGTATTTGTCGTGTGAGCCGGGATGCAGCTGTGCATCCTCCCAGCTGGGCAATCCACCCTGCACCCGCCAGAGGCTGCACTCGTGCGCCGTGGGATTTCTGTACTCGTACGCGGCCCTGGTTGCGTACGAAGTGGACTTTATCATGGCCAAGCAAATGGGCTTGCTCCCGCAAGACGATGCGCTCACGTGGACCAAGTGGAATCGCTTCATCCGACAGCTGCGCGGCAAGCACCTCCACTACCGCATGCATAGGCGTTTCTGGTACGGCGATATACAGCTCAGCCTCCCGACCGTCCGGCCTTTGAGCGACACGAACCGGTTCTCCAGTGTGCATGGTGGGTTTACGACGCTCAACCGCACCGTGCTCTCGTTTTGGAAGCAGAATCTGGGAGCCGCTGCCGGAGTGACGGTCTTTCTCGTTGTGATTCTCACCGCGATGCAGGTTGGCCTGACCACGAATGGAATAAAGGACAATTCGGCGTTTAACTGGGCGTGCTATGTGTTTACCGTCTTCTCCATCCTGTCCGTCGTTGTCCTGCCCTCGGCGTGGGCGCTGGACTATATTTATATCGTGGGAAAGCTACGATTCATCGAACGTGAGAGGAAAGCTGTACGGGTGAAGCACTTGCGAGAAAAGTATGGCAACTGCCTGTGATAAGACGGAATGGAGAGTCTGGTGCATTCCTGGTTTTCCGGCAACACACCGAAAAGAGCGACAATGCGAATGGGTTGGTCACAAACTGTTACTATGCACAGCTGCCTTGCAAGAACTGATAGAAATATTATAAATATATAATACAGATTTCCACCGACATTACAGCTTAGCCGGCAAAGGCAACTTCTCAGTGCCATACACAATCGCCGTATCCAACTCCAAAGCGGCCTTTGGTGTCATCTCTCTCGCGGATCCCAAAAACTTGGCATCAACGAATCGAAGGAAAATCTCACGGGCGGCTTCATCCCCATCGCTAAGCGCATCAACATGCAGCAACGTCGCCACCAGCACATCGCCGACGGCGTGCAGCAAGTCCCTGGCCTGTCTGAGCAGGCTGTTGTATGTTCCTGTCTTGATAGTCTCATAAATCTTTTTCCACGCTCTGTAAATCTCCTTTGTGCCTACCGACCCCGAGGCCGAGTCTCCAAACTGCAGTGCTTTTATGACAAAGCTGTTCAGGCCCTCCAGGGACTGGCTGCCCGTCTCAGGTCGGGTGATGGCGCGGATAAAGTCTGTGCTGAGCACATCCGTCGTGCCCTCCCAAATCGGCAGCACCGCCGCGTCCCGGTACAGGCGCGCAATGTTGAGATACTCGGACTCCTCGTTGAGGAGGTAGCCCACGCCTCCCATCGCCTCCATGCACGCGTACAACAGACGCAGCGACGAGGTGCACACGTATGCCTTGCTCACCGACGTGAGGACGCGCAGCAGCGGCTCGGCGTGCTCCGGCGGCGGCGTAATGGCCGCCAGCGCGGGAGACGGCGCGTATTCCGCCGGGCGCGCCGCCGGCTGCTCCGACAGGCCGAGGATGGAGGCCGTGAACATGTGCAGCAGCGAGTTGGCCCTGTGCTCGGCCGTCATGCGCGCCAGCGTCTGCATGTGCAGCTGGCTCTGGAGCAAGGGCTGGCGCGCGCCGCGACCGGCGCCGACCTCGCGCACGCGGGCAAAGGCGCGCGCGACGGCCAGGCCGCGCGCGGCGTAGCCCACTGCCTGGCTGGTTGTGTGGATGCGCGTGAGGTTGAGCAGGACGCCCATTTCTTGGATGCCGCGGCCCTCGTCGCCAATGAGCCACCCGCGCATGTCCTCGAGGACCAGCTCCGCGGTGGGCAGAGACTGCGTGCCGAGCTTGTTCTTCAGCCGCTGGATCCGGACGCCGTTTAGCGTCGTCCCCTTTGCGTCCGGGTTCCCGGCGGCCGTCAGCGCCGCCTGGTCATGCTTCCGCAGGGGTGCCATGAATGTAGACAGGCCCTTGGCGGTGCGGGCGGTCAGGAGCGTCATGTTCGAGTCCGTGGCCGAGCTGAACCACTTGAAGCCGTTGATCCGCCATGGGCCCAGCGGTATGCCCTCCTCCTTTGAGGCAAAGGCGGCGGCTGTCTCGCCGGGACTGTGCACGGCAATGGTTTCCGTTTTGGAAATGTCGCTGCCGCCCGGCCGTTCCGTCATCCACTGCCCGCTCGTCCACGCGTGCGCCGGATCCCGGGAGGTGAGGTGGGCAAACGCATTCTCAAACACTTGCCGCTGGACCGGGTCGAGCTTGTCGCTCGCAAGATGGACTTGCAGCACGCGGGCCGCACCGTCCTGCATGCCCGTCGGACAGGTGACGTTGGCCGAGGACCCTTCCCAGAGGTACATCCGGAGGAACTGGCGGGAGCGCGCGAAGCTGCCATAGGCCGTTTCATAGCCGTCGGCGACGAATCCCTTTGCCTGGCCGAATTCCTGGAGCTTCCGCCAGCCTTCTGTGGTGATGAGCTGTCCCTCCCACGTGCCAAAGGAACTGCGGCCGGAACCCTTGAGGTACGGCTTGTTATGTTCAGAATCGGTGATCCAGGCGAAAACGTCATCGGCGAGGACATCGCTGCCAAGTTGGGCCATTTCCGAGCTGGTCTCATTCTGTAAATTTTTGGGCAGAAATAGGCTCAAACTTCTTTGGAATGTAACATCCTCGTAGAATTGGTTCTGAAGGGCCGGGGCAGTTTGGAAGAACCCTTTGTCTGCGCCGGAAGGCTCCATGTTGTAGACAAAATACAGGCAGCTACTAAAATGGACTGCACAGCATCAAGGGAGGGTAACCTTGTGGACGACCAGTAAATATATTGAAACGAACGGATCTCGGCATTCCATCACGTGTCAGTAAAGACGGTGTTCTATTATAATAACAATTCCGATATGTTATTGCCACGACTAGCATGGCCCACCTTGTCATGCCTGACGTTTGCCTACTTTGGGAGTTCGTTGTGACGCCGGGTGGGTGTCTGGACTTTGTTCACAGTTCCTCCCGACGACAACGCTGCCAAGCCGCCAATTAAAAAGCCGTTGGTAGATCCCTGCCTTCTCCTCTACAAGTGGGGGCTATAATTGTGAATACTGGGTAATGTCAGTTGTGTCATGTCCCTGCATTGTTGGTTACCAAGGCGCTGATAACAGGCAGAGGTGGATATATCTAGTGCTGACGTCTCGGTCCAGTGTCAACTCAAAATGTGAATACCTCCGTAGCTAGCACAGACACTACCCTGCTATTACCGCGGGGATAATATGAGCGACCCGCGGATATACTTGTAACTGCTGGTAGGTAAGTACAGCGCCAACTTGCAGAGTTTGTCCCACTGCCAAATCGATGCATATTAATACTTTAATCTTCGCATCGAACGTAAGTAAAGGTAATGAAATGGAAACGGTCATCTAATTGTCATTTTATTTCTTTTTTTATTCAATCTAACTTTTACGGCTTTTATTTATTGATCCTTTATAATCCGACCACCAAAGCGGGCACCAAAAGGCGTCCCAAGGTTATTAATCCACCATCGCATTGCTAGCAGGCAGAGGGGCCAAAGTGTCTCGGTTTACAGGAACTTCTGAACATACTCCTGGCGCGAGGGGTTCTCGTTCAGCTCAGGAGCTCTGTTCAGAGGGGTCCATTTAGGCTCGTCCTTGAAGAGTCTCATGGCCTGAATGTACTAAAACAATTGTTAGTCAACCTATTTAATTTGTAGGCCGATTGCCAAAGAGCAGACGCCCATGCGCTAATAACTCACGTTATCCTCAGCAGTGGTGAAGCGGTGGTAGATTCCCGCGGGGAGAATCAACAGATCGTTCTTCTCAAGCTCAATGCGGACCCAATCATCAGACTTGCTGCGGACATCAAAGAATCCCCTGCCGTCCAAGATGTAGCGAATCTCCTCATCGTCGTGGAGGTGCTCGCAGAAAAAGGACTTGACCTTTTCCTCGTAGATGGCGCCCATCTTCTCCGGGGAGACAGTGATCTCGTCGCGGTTCTTGTAGTTGCGCTCGAGAGCAAGCTTGTCAACGCCCTCGACGTCGGTAATGTTGTAGTAGAGGACGCCGAGCTCGCCGAGTCTGGCGGCGTCGACGGCCTTGCCAGAGTCGTGGGGCAAGCGCTGGTCGCCCTGTTTTTTTTACGGCGCACCATGTAAGAAAGGAATCTGGCGAAACGGACCATTTGGTGAGACACATACCTCGAGGTTGTCGTACATGTAAGCCTTCATTTTTGCTGAATGTGAAGCAGGTCCGCTGGTATTTTCGGTTATATGCTGTGACTGACTGAAGCCGGCGCGGGCAGTGGGCAGGCCAAGTATTAAATAACTTTGAGCTATGGTGGGGTTTGGCTGCCAATGGAATAGTTTCCAATAAGAATCCTTCTACGGCACACACCGACGCCATACAGGCACAACACCATGCGGCTTTGTCAGGTAAAGTAGTCTAGTTACCGCAAGTTGTGAAAAACTCCACAGCAGCAGCTTCAAATGATCGCTGAGACAGTCAGCACTAGCTTTCGTTGGCTAGCTGTAGTTAGCTGCTTATTAGGTATAGTTGCGCCTTGAACCCCCGCTGACACGAAAGACCTTGAATCGTACAATTGCCTGAACTTGAATTCCAAATGTTCTAATTGGCTCATTCGGCGGCCATGAATACCCTGCCTACCAGTCCAAGGGCCTTTTTTTTTTCTGGGCGGGGACATCCTTGACCATTGGCCACTTCCGGCCGGCGATGACGACTTGGCGTACAAGCTAATAAATGGCGAGCTACCGTTTTCGGCATCATCCGCTAGGTCGGCAACTATAGCGAGCAGACGGAAGACAAATCAACGGAATGTTCAGCGCATATACGCGGTGGGAGCAGCTAAACGCCTATACATTGGACATGTAGAAGAATTGCATGTCGTAGTGGGCTATTCTGTAAATGAATTGTGGCGCTTATTAGACGATTTGCCCAACTTCAACGGTTACTGGGTACATTCGGCCGATCCGAATATTATAGCCACATCTAAGTGACGGGCCAGCACGGTTTTGCATGGGATACCACTATCTAGCTAAGCTGCTAGAGGTATGCGTATTTTGAGGCGTCTCCTTTACGTAAAGACCTGACGGGTCATCGACAACCGAACATGGTTGCTGGAATGGGGCATTGCCATGGCAGACTGTAATATCAGCATGGTGAAATTCTTGTCAGTACTCTAGCACTAAGGACTCTATCCATTTCACTTTCTATTATAGATGGGAGTGATTTCCTGCGTGTTTTGAGTATCAACTGCTTTACAGCGTTGCCAAGAAATATGCCGTATTGGCTGGGAGCTAGCCGCGCTTTGCTCTGATACCCGACAAGAAGATTTTTCTCATGCTTACTTGAGAACCATAAACAAGAATGACGTCTCGCCCTCGGATTCAGTTGCCATGGGCTACAAGAACTACACATTTAATACTAATCAGAATTACTAAAATTAAGTATTACTAATCATGGCTGCATTCTGGCTGCATTCTGGCCGTGTGCTCGCCGTTTATCAGCCACACTGTCGAGGTGTCTGCTATCAGTAGCGAGGCGGTGTGCCTCAATTCGAGTTCCACTGAGTGGTTCTCTTGTGTATTGGTATGAGGCAGGTGTCAGCGAGAGATCTGTCGCCCTGCAGAGGGAAATGGATCCGGAATGCATTCGCACAAGTCATCCAATACAGTTGGCGGGGCTACTATTGCAGACTATACTTGACAGCACTGCAATTTATCTCCTGAAACTCCCAGCGACCAGAGATTCAATTGTTCTCGTCTCTATTTATGCCGCAACCAGGGGAGCAACCAGTATCAGGTAAGTGTCCTCCAGCGCGTTCGCAGAACTTGGACAATGGCAATGGTGGAAGTATCCAAGTCGAATAAGACTCTCCGGAGATCTTCCTATTGATTGCTTTATTTTTACCGACGAGAAAGAAGTTCCTCTTCGCCGTAGTTTGTGTAAATGGAATGAAACGACAACAGTGTCCAGGGTAGGAGGTACCGTAGTTGACTTTATTACGACTGCAGAACGTAGCAAGTTTTTGTTTAAAAATGGGGATGTGCGCGGCGTATCAAGACCGTTTACTCCGTACTCCGTATAGTTTTACAGTTATTCCCGAAGCTGGTTGACTCGAGGGTGGGACGATGACTTCCGCCATCGACCATGCTAGTAGGGGAGCGGAACCAACAGCTGGGTGTCATAGCTTGTGAGAACCTGGGTGGCTGCAGGGTTGCCAGAATACAACCCTAAAAGATCTAGAATATCTAGAATATTGCAGAATTAATATTAATTTAGAAACAATGCTGCATATTTTTTTGCCTCTGCGTCGGTACTTGACCAGGTTTGAAGCAGTCCCTCTTTTTGACGGATCCATGTCAGAGCCCCAACATTCTAGGGCGGCGACAAAATAAACACGCGATCATTCTCCGGTCGCCCGCCCAGCAAAGATCAAAATCCCAAGAGAGGACCAAAACAGGAGTTAAAATAGGCCAACTAATTAGTTTTAAAAGATCCATCGATTTTGCCAGCGATTATTGCATGATTTTCCCCACCGTCATTCAACCTAGACACTTCCCGAGCCGTCCTGTTGGGCAATTAGAAACACCGGGTCGGTGGCACCATCTAATCCAATTCTCAACAAATATTTTAGGCTCATATATATGAAGCAACTTTCACGTGCGTTGGGAGATGGCATCTTCTGTTGAAGGCCTCGGTCTATTTTATGAGCTCATTAATTGCTTTACATAGTGCGTATGCATACGTATTTTTACTGGGTTGTGGAATATGTAGGCAATAGAAAATATAAAAATCTCCAGTCTGAACTGTAGCACTTACATATGCCATGTCAACAACCACGAGTCCTTTTTAATCTTCCAAGACCATTTGTATACTCTCAGGAATAGAGGAAACGACAGCAACAATGGGTATTGCCAAAAAGGAGCCAGCGGCTCGGCGCCTTCATATCACCGAGACGCCAATGACCATCAGCAACTGGTATCAGCACGTCAACTGGCTCAACGTTACCTTTATAGTGTTTTTTCCCTTGGCTGGCCTCGTAGCCGCATACTTTTACCCTGCAAACCTCTATACCCTCATTTTTGCCGTCGTATACTATTACAACTCTGGGTTGGGCATCACGGCCGGTTCGTCTCTCCCCTGGCAATACATTGCCATACATCGTTTCACAACCAGCAGCAGGTACTAACATACACCAACAAGGCTACCATCGTCTTTGGGCCCATTGCTCATACAAAGCGACCTTCCCATTAAAGATTTACCTCGCCGCCGTCGGCCTGGCTGCGACACAGGGCTCGATCCGGTGGTGGTCCCGCGGCCACCGCGCACACCACCGGTACACCGACACCGACAAGGATCCCTACTCGGTGAAGAAGGGTCTCCTATACTCGCACATGGGGTGGCTCGTGATGAAGCAGAACCCGAAGCGCATCGGCCGCTCCGACATTACGGACCTCAACGAGGACCCCGTCGTCATCTTCCAGCACCGCTACTACATCCCGGGCGTCGTCTTCATGGCGCTCGTCCTGCCCACGCTGGTGTGCGGCCTCGGCTGGGGCGACTGGCGCGGCGGCTTCATCTACGCGGGCATCCTGCGCTCCAGCTTCATCCAGCAGGCCACCTTTTGCGTCAACTCGCTCGCCCACTGGCTCGGCGACCAGCCCTTTGACGACCGCAACTCGCCGCGCGACCACGTCATCACCGCGTTTGTCACGCTCGGCGAGGGCTATCATAATTTTCACCACGAGTTTCCGTCGGACTACAGGAATGCGATTGAGTGGTGGCAGTACGACCCGACCAAGTGGGCGATCTGGACGTGGAAGAAGCTGGGGCTGGCGTCGGACCTGAAGCAGTTTCGGCAAAACGAGATTGAAAAGGGCCGCGTGCAGCAGCTGCAGAAGAAGCTCGATCAGAAGCGCGCCAAGCTGGACTGGGGCGTGCCCATTGAGGAGCTCCCCGTCGTCTCGTGGGATGACTTTCTGGCGCAGGCCAGCGACAATGGCCAGGCCCTGGTGTCGATTAGTGGTGTGGTGCACGATGTCGCCGGGTTTATTAATGATCATCCCGGCGGGAAAGCACTCATCTCGTCGTTTGTAGGAAAAGATGCGACGGCCGTGTTTAACGGTGGTGTCTATGACCATTCGAATGCGGCGCACAACTTATTGTCGTCGATGCGCGTGGGTGTTATTCGTGGTGGTGGTGAGGTTGAGATTTGGAAGGCAGGTTTTGACGAAAAGGCGAACAAGGCATCTTGAAATAAAAAAATAAATAAATGGAGTTCAGAAAGGACGTATAAAAACATGAAAACCACAAGTACATCTCATTCAATTAAGTTAACAAAAATTCTCATTCATTGCTTCCGCATCCTTTGTGGCTAGAAAAAGCAAGTAGTGCCGCGCCTGCACGAGTCTCGCCTCACATCCCACGCAGGTGGTGTGCAGCGACCATTGCCTTGCTAGACTCAAAACTCACACCACACATCACAGCTGGGTGCATCACCACCACGCAGCAAACGAAAAAATGCCCACAAAATTCATAGACTTACCATTGGAGATTCGCCAAAGCATATGGCTGTTTAGCCTGCCTGCCGACGAGCCCGAGGTGTGCCTCGTCTGGCCCGTCAAACTGCGGCGATTCTATGATGACTATGAGACGAGGCCCCCCGCGCAGCCCTTTGTCGTGGACACGGGCTTCCCCGTCGCCATGCACGTCTGCCGCGAGTCGCGTGCCATTGCGCGCAACCAGGTCCTGAGCGGCCTGCGCTTCCGCTCCTCCACGGCCGCCGGCTGTCCCGTCCCCTTTCGCGCCTTCCGCCCGGAGCTGGACACCATGTACTGGGGCAGCGAGAACATCGGAGCGCTCCCGTCTCAGAAGGGCAAGCTCCCGGTCCTAAACCATGTGCGGCACCTCGCCGTCGAGCTGCCGTGGGGCTTCCACCAAAATGACGACGAGTTTCCGATGATGCTGACGGAGAATCTCCCGGCGCTCCGCACGCTGTCCCTCGTCGTGCCGGACTCGACGCCGGCGAGCAGCGTGCTCACAGGTCCCAATGGCTCCTGCCCGCGCAAGAGCTTCCGGCAGCCCGCACGCCGGTGCAAGCTGCGGCACCTCTCGCCAGAGGAGGGCGCCAACATCAGGGTGATTCCGCCGTGCCTGTGGGAGAAGTGGTGGCAACTGCGGGAAGAGGACCTGGACGAGGAGGAGATGCCGCTTGTCCCCACGGCGCTGGAGGAAGGACGCATGTCTCTGGACGTCACTCTCCTTGTTAGGGATGAAAACGGCATGTTTATGGACGGTGGCCCCTCGCAGCTGCACAACTTGAAAATGCTGGCGCAGACATTTATCGAGTACCAAAAGGACGGATCCTGGAAGGAAATTTGTGCCGAGCGGTCGTGGGTTCAGACGGAAGTGCGTATTCTACGCTCTGGTGCGGAACTCAGTTATAACCAACGCCCGGATCCAGAGAAAGTACGTGTAAATGATATAGACGGCGACTTCAAGCTAGTCTATCAATTTGGCTCGGATAATGGTGAATCCGACTCTGATGTTGGTGAATCCGATGCGGAGCTTAGTGAATCTGATACTTCTGTCTAGTTGAGGACTTACTTCTTCTTGAAAACATACAAAAAAAGTTTGTCGCAGAAATACAGAGCTCACCAATGTGCCAATTTAAAGGATTGCCAAATCGTCATCATACATGCCACCGCCAGTTTTCAGCGCACCCCATTGTATGCGGTTGTCCACACTCGTCGTGGCTGTGGCATTCTCAGCAGGTCCCGTCACTACCCTAGGTGCGGCCGTCCTTTCACGATCCCGGTTCCCAGTATTGCCGTGGAACTTGATGCCAGTGCTTTGAACAAGTCACGATGCGCCGCCACACGTTTCCAGCGTTCGGCTACAATGGCTGGCAGGCTTCTGGCCAGGTACCCAGTCAAGACGGTCGTAGTTGGCACATGATGGGAATTGGTCGTCGCACTGGCAGAGAAGATCAGTTCTTGTCGTAAAGAAGCTGCAGCATTGAAAAAAATTAGTTACCTTACGTCTGCTATCTCTGGAGACTTTGGCATAGCATCGGGTCGGTCTCTACGTTGAACACCGATGGAGAGTATACCGCTGTTGGCTACTATCTAAATGCCGCAGGCAAATTTCCGTGGCTGTGCCAATGACTAACTGACTTGTATCCTGTTTGTTGGCGTATCCAGGACATTGGTATCTTTGCGGTCGAGTGTAGAGACTGGAATGGCTGGGCAATTGGTGCGTTTGTTGAGGGTGCAGGTGGCGGTGTATGCGAGGACTGATTTAGAGCTTGGCAACTCGTCATTTGCCGGTCGGAAATATTCAAACGTTGACTTTACACATATTTGAGTAAATAGAGAGCTAAATTCCAAGATAACCATACAAGTTTGTCCAGGATTGACTGGTGCTGCTTTTGGTAGCGTGAATGCGCTTCGCCGGTTGACGAACAACCAGCGGCCTCGAGTTGGTACACTTACTTGACTTGCCGTGTGCTTCTGACTGCACGTTCTCCTTTCCCCTCGCACGCTCCCTGCCATTTTTTCTGGTCGTGTCTCTTTTCGGAGAGGGTTTGCGTTTAGCAACAATATTACACCTGTGGGTTTGCAGAAACAGAATCGATTCGCAATTGTCGCTGCCTGCGCCAGCTGCCACCGGCCGGACGCACAGGCACAATGTGCGCTTGCATGGCCGGCACATTTCATCTCAGTTTTGGTTTCTTTCCTTGACCTCCTCGTCTCTATTTAGCCCACCTCTACTTCTTCTCCGTGATCTTCTTCATCCATCGTGTACGGCGTCGTAAAAGTCGACCCCGATCCCGAACCAGCTCTGCACCACCATCCACTTGACAGCCGGAAAAAATGACGGAACTGTTGAACCCTGAATATTGGATCAAGCGCATTGAAGGCTACTTGGATGGAGGTGGCAACACCGATGCTCTGTTTCACTTTCTCAAACCCCGCATCGAAAGAGAGCCCTTCGATGTGATGAGTGGTGACGAGATCCGAGAGCGTCTGTGGCTGATTCGAGTCCTTCAGTCGCGGCTCGCCGTATTTGAGCCGAGCAACAATGTAGCCGAGCCTGCCATGGACATGAAAGAGCTGCATGTGATTTTTTTCCTTCAAATGCCACTTTCCAAACTCAAAGGCTTGGGAGATAGCGAAGATCTCTTCCCTCTCTACCTCCATCTCGGGTTTTTGAAAAATAATATTGAGCTCTGTAAGTTTTTTTTTTTTTTTTGCGTCGGGGTTGTTTTTTTTCTTATTACAACTACGACACGAGAGTACCTCTTCTTATCCCTTAGCCCTGCGCTCTCTAACATGCTCATTCTTCTGAACCGGGTCTCTTCTCTTAATACTGATATCTGGTGCTCCACAGTCTTCGGGCGAGGCCGTCAACCGAGCGACGAGATTTCAGAGAAACTCTGCATCGGTCTTCATGGGCGACAATGCGCTCTTTCGGGCGCAGAAATATTTATCAAAGCCTGTTCAATTGTACCGTCCTCAATGTTCAAGACAGCCGCGGGAAAGATGAAGCTGCAACAAGCGGCTCTCGAATTCTTCAACTACCTTTTCGACATCAGCCCCATGCAGCGGCTGATATTTACTCAGGTACTGGAAGATCAATCATGGAACTTGATTCCCCTGTTCGGCTATGCTGAAGCCTCTTGGACAGCGGGTTGCTGTGGCTTCGAATGTCTGGGCATTTATCCAGAGGACGAGAAATGGGCTGTCAAGCTCAAATTTCACTGGCTTATGCCCAGATATCCTGAGGGTGGTTTGGACGCACGCATTCAACTCAACGAGACAACTCTAGCCGCTTTAGTAGCTGAAAGGTTTGAAAAAGTCTCCGAGTCCGGCTTCAGTATCGAACACTTTGGCGACGATGTAGAGGGTGCTACTCTTCTAACTGGGACTATAATCCGCCTCTGGATGTCAACCGAGGCAGATGCCGCAAGGATGCAGCTGATGTTCAACATGCAGTGGGCAGTGGCGCGCATTGCCGCCATGTCTGGCTACTGTCCTGACGAGGACACAAGGCACAGAATACTGCAGCAGCTAAGCACGCTTCATTGATAACTTGGTGAGAATTCAGATACTTTAGTAGCAGTGGAAAGACGCGCTTTATGGATAATTAGTAAGCAGAATGCAATTGATTTCATTCAACACACGATGGTGTGAATTTACACAAACTACACAAAAGTCCATGTGTTGCTGTCCCGTGTTCTATACTTGACCATTTGGCACACCTATTGATCTTTTCAACAAACCCTTTCCTCGAAGGCGCACGTCCTTGTTGCTCTCAGCCTCTGGCTCAGGGTCTAGAGTCCGAACGGGGCGCTCTATCAGCGGAACTGGTCACCAACCCAATGATCCACATACCGACATCCAGGGTGTTTCAAAACCTCGTCAAGACTGCGGGCATCCTTTTCTCCGTCAAAAACATTCGCCAGTAACGGTTTGACAGGAAACGTAGGTTTCGGAGGACACGCGCAGTCCGTTTCTGCCTTGTCCGCACAAGATTGCTCATGAGCCTGTTGCCAGTCATCTACCCTGCCGCTGTACTTTTCAGCAGCTGCTACATAGGCGTCATAGTCTTCCAGAAACGCTGCAACCTTGTCCATATCGAAGCGTCCCTGGTGCTGATACCATTCCTGGACCATGACTGGCCACCTCTCTGGTCCGCCGTTTAGCTTCAGCTTTGATGGTATGAGCGCAGGTACATCCACCATGTGACTGAAGCATCGGATATGGTAGTAGTTTTTTCTCCGGCCAAACCAGTCCAAATTTTCCACGCCATGCAAACATATCCGGTATTTATCAGTAATGGCAAAGGGAAAGTAGTGGTATCTTGGTCCGTAAAGGCAATCTTTTTTGGCGCGACAATTGGCCCGGTCAGAAACAGATTTTTCGAGGACGGCAAGCATTTCATCATCAGTTTCGATTTGCTGCTGCAGTTTTTGGCCATGTTCGCGAAGCCGCTCTAATGGGGAAAGGGCCTTGCGACGATTGCTTTCGGCTTCGCTTTTCATCTCGTCCTCGCTCTCCGTCCCGGACATCTCCTCCTCCTGTAGCTGCTGAAAAGCCTTCTTCAAATTCTCCTCTCGACGCTGCTGCCGCCGGACTCGCCCTGTAGCCACCCTGCTACGTTCCATGGTTACAGCACAAGATAACAGAGGTACGTGGGTGCGATGCTATGATGATGAAAAGTACTAGAAACGTGTGAGACTCGGCCCTTGGATGTGTGCCCCTTTATATGAGATAACCCGGTCGAAAAAGAGTCGTGGCGAAGCAGCCTTGGGCGGAGAGGGTTGCATGACTTGAACAAGAATCCTGCAGCTGTGCTCCACCTTCCTGCATCTTTATTGCTATAACGCATGGCTGATGCCTGCCAGGCCTTTGAGCGAGGCAGATTTTGTCATGTTCTCACACAACGACATGGTGGTGCAGATGCCACCAAAAGTTGGAGCGAACGAACAAACCACAAATAGTACAAGTGCAACAGGCAGAAGCAATTGTGTCAGCAATGCAAGAATGACAACCGAATCGAAACAAAATTCATACCAATATCCGCCGCGCCTTCCTGCAAGTCCCGTTAGCCACGGGGCAAAGGTATTCTCAGCAGACTTTTCTCTGTTCAACTTTCCCGCTGCATGTCTGCCAACCTTTTTAATTCGTTGCCAATGCGCCGGGGCAATGAAAGGACCCATCCACCGCCGGTCCCGGCCAACGGGGTTCCTCCCGGACGGAGTACGGCGTAGGCTAGGAATAAGCACCGAGTGGAGAGATCAGTTCTAATCTTTGGCTGTTGCTTAGAAATCCAGCCTTGCCAGGACCATAAAGCCTTTTCTACGCGAGTTTTCCCGCCTTATCGTTGCCGGAAGCTGATCTGATTCAATGAGCCCCTTTGCTTGTGAGTAAATCTCCGTTGCTTATTCTTCAATTTAATTTAGTACCATTTCTTTCCAGTCCGAATGCGGCATGTGCTATAGGGCCAGTCGTATCATATGGCGTTATAAGTCGCCATTGCCCCGAAACCCCCCGCACTCGCAATTCGCATAGCTTCATTTTACCCCACCATGGCCCGTCTGTAGCTCTTATTTATACATGATCACCCCAAAACCCAATTAGTATAAAACTTGACTCCCTGTAACGCTCTTTTCTTCCCTATTTTACCCCTCTATATACATAGCTTCACAAAAAAACGGCAAAATGGCCCCCATCCCCGCCACCATGAAGGTCATCTCCATGGCCAAGACGGGCGGCGTCGACGTCCTCGAATACACCGACGTGCCCGTGCCCACCATTGCCGACACCGAGATCCTCGTCCGCAACGAATACGCCGGCGTCAACTTCATCGACACCTACTTCCGCTCCGGCCAGTACCCGCTCGCCACCCTGCCCTTTATCCCCGGCCAGGAGGGCGCCGGCGAGGTGGTGCAGGTCGGCGCCGCCGCGCAGCCTCGCTTTGCCGTGGGCACAAAGGTCGTCTACATGGGCGCGCCGACGTACGCGCAGTACACCAAGATTGACGCCTCCAAGGCCGTCGCCATCCCCGAGGGGGTGGACACCCAGACGGCCGTGGCCGTGTACCTCCAGGGCCTGACGGCGTGGACGTTTATACGCCGCGCGGCGGGCGTGCAGGAGGGCGAGTGGGCGCTGGTCCACGCCGCCGCGGGCGGTGTGGGCTCGCTGCTCGTGCAGCTCCTCAAGAGCATCGGCGCAAAAGTGATTGGCACGGCGAGCTCGGCGGAGAAGCTGGCGATTGTCAAGGGGCTCGGCGCGGACGAGGTGGTCAACTCGCACGACGAGGACATTGCGGCGCAGGTCAAGAAGATTACGGGCGGACGGGGCGTGGACAACATCTTTGACGGCGTGGGCAAGGCCACGTTTGATCTGGACCGGGAGATTATCGCCGTGGGTGGCAACTTGGTTATGCTGGGTAATTCTGTAAGTCCACCATCAATCATCTCTTAATATCCGGCCGTCCAAGTAAAAAAGACCCGAAGCTAACAGGCAACAGTCGGGCAACGTTCCCCCCATTGATATTCGCCCAACTCTCGGACCGAAAAACATCAGACTCACCAGACCTATTGTCGGCGGCTACACGGCGGACCGCGCCTCGCTCGAAAAATGGTCCAACGAGCTCTTTGACATTGTCAAGACGGGCAAGGTCAAGGTCCTGCAGCACGGCTTGTACAACCTCGAGAACGCCGCGCAGGCACACACGGATATTGAGAGCCGCAAGACCATTGGCAAGCTGCTCCTCAAGATTGATTAATTGCGAGGGCAAAGCCAGAAACATAAAATGAGAGCAAAAATCAATGCGGAAATGAATGACGCAAATAAAGTGGCTAAGCGCCTTTGTTTTATTTAATGATATTAGTATTTAGCTCGTATAAAATTTTTGTCGCTAGCTTTTGAAATGCCAATCCATTGCTGCTAATGAATCTGTCATTATTCTATGCAATTGTCTATTGATTCGTCTCGCCCATTTCCTTTTCTTTTTCTTCTTTTTTTTTTTTACGTCTTATTCAGTCTTATTCGGTCTTGTTTGTCTTGTTTCTAGACATGCCATTCTCACACTTAGACCTTGGGCGTCTGGATGGCATTGAGAAGCTCGGCAGGGGGCTCCTGGCGGTAGCCCTGGGGGTTGTTGCTCACCCAGCGCCACAGATCCTCGCAGGCCTTTTCCATCGACTGCTCCGTCTTCCAGTTGAGCTCCTTGTTGGCGAGCGCGGGGTTGGCCGTCAGGTCCAGGACATCGCCCTGGCGGCGGCCGACAACCTCGTAGGGAAGGTCGCGGCCGACGACGGCGCTAAAGGCCTTGATAATGTCAAAGACGGTGCTGCCACGTCCAGAGCCAAGGTTCCAGGCCTTGACGCCGGGCTTGCTGGTGCGCAGGTACTGCAGGGCGGCGAGATGGCCCTTGGCGAGGTCGACGACGTGAATGTAGTCGCGAATTGCGGTGCCGTCCTTGGAAGCGTAATCTAAAAAATCACGAGGTTAGTATTGTGAAACTGTTTAATGGTAGGTCGATGGGCGTACCATCACCAAAGACAAGCAGCTTCTCGCGCTTGCCAGTGGCAACCTGGCCAAGGAGGGGCAGCAGGTTGTAAGGGACACCCTGGGGGTCCTCGCCCATGATGCCGCTGGGGTGGGAGCCGCATGGGTTAAAGTAGCGAAGCAGAGCGCCGTTCCAGTGCTCAAAGGGCTTGCCCTCCTTCTTGAGCTTGTTGCGCTCGGCGTTGACGTGATCGGTAATGACGTCCTCAATCATGGACTTGGTGCGGCCATAGGTGTTGGTGGCCCCGGTTGGGCAGTTTTCGGGAATGGGAATCATGTTGGGGAATCGGGTGGCGTCGCCGTAGACGGTGGCGGAGGAGGAGAAGACGATGCTGGACACGTTGTGGCGGGTCATGGAGCGCATGAGGTTTATGCTGCCGCCGACATTGACGCGGTAGTACTCGAGAGGAATGTCGCCAGATTCACCAACAGCCTGGCATCTGTTAATACTTGGCTACTAAACGCTTGCATCCTTTCAGGCGACGTACCTTGAGTGCGGCAAAGTGAATGACGGAGTCAATCTCGGGGTGCTTGTCAAAGACGGCGTCAATGGCCTTTTCGTCGGTCAGGTCGACATTATGAAAGGCAGGACGGCGTCCGCACAGCTTCTCGATGCGGTCAATGACATTCTCAAAGGAGTTGTAGAGGTTATCGATGATGACTACATCGTAGCCGTTTTCGAGAAGGGTCAGGGTAGTGAAGGAGCCAATGTAGCCGGTGCCACTACAACAAGGACAGACAGTTAGATCTCGGCCGAGTAACGGTTCTGGGCCAGGCGGCCAAGGTGGGGTGACGCAGAGTCAAGCGATGACTTACCCGGTAACGAGAACAGTTCCGACAGGCATTGTTGCTGTTTGTGGATGGCGAGGACGGGGGATAAAGAAGGGTTGTTTGTGGTATGAAAGAGACAAAGAAAAGGAAGAGGCTCGCGATGGTTAGATGGGAGGCAGGCGGGAGGTGGTACGCGGGAGGTGGTGGGCTGGTGGGGTGAGGGGCAGCTTTGGAGGGATGCCCACTGTCATGCCGGGGACAGAAAAAACGAGCACTACTGCCACAATACAGCCTTTTATAATAATGGCAATGAATAGGCCAAATTAATATATTAACAAAATTAACAAAATTAACAAAATTAACAAAAAATAGTACCATCTGTCGTCTGTACCTCTGCGTACAACAGCGAGTGTTGGGGTACATTTGGCACCTTGACAGCTGTTGGGGGTTTTCTCCGCCCATTTCTCCGGAGGGCTGATAGCGGCGATAGTGGAAGATGCAGGCAATATGATGTGCTGGACGACGCAAAATAGAGTGGTTACAGGGGACACATGGTAGCGGCTACCTGAGTTCTGGTAGGTACAAACTCGTAAGAGCTCCAGCGGGCTTTAGTGACGTATCAATGGCAGCGACTAGCGGCAAGCCCCTCCAAAGCGGGCTGGAGCGGCCCCACCACTCACCAAAGGCTTGCGTAACTGCAGTATGCGACATGCAGAATTTGTCGCAGTCAATGTCTCATTCCAATCATCTGTACCAGTCTCTGTACCAGACTCCGTATCGAGTAGCCTATAGGTACCCGAGGCTGTGTGACGCTAAATTTAGTGCCCAAGGGGGGCCGGTCGTTGAAGCTGGTGGCTGCCAGGTCCGTTTGCCGCACTAATCACAGCTGTCGAACTGACGAGCGTCGCCTGAGGCATTTCTCCAGTGCAGCACTTCAAGTATGCTTCTGTACATTACACCGGATGACTCTTTCATCTGTATTCCCGCGGTAGTACTTTGCTGTACACAAGTTGGCAAACAGGCCCAACAAATGCTGTAATTTCTCCAAGATAAATTTTGAAATTGCTCATGGACACATACACAGTGCAATCGCATCTCGTATTCGTGCTCTGCCTGTCTCGTGTACACCGCCTCGACTAGATGATCGCCTCCAGTCTAATCGGCACGAGCTGCATAAAATGGCTTCTGCAGCTACTTTACTTATGAATGAAAATATGATCAAAATTATTATAAAATGAAAATGAAAATGAAGATGAAGATGAAGCAAACGTTTCGTAATTTGTAACACTTGACCATGACATTGTAGGCAGGAATTTGGGTTACAATTCCCTGCAGCACATGCATAATTGATAATTCTGCAGCATTTCCCAGCAGTCCGCCACAACATCACCAGCCACCCGCCTAATCCTCGGCCGTGACACGCCGCCACGCCGCCACGCCGCCTCGCCACACCAAGTCGCGCTTCCTTATTGGCGACCAAAACACGGCCATGCAGAGTCGCATCGCAATCCGGCTTCCATCGCCATACAGCCAGCTTGTAATTATTCTGTATTTTTGCTTTTTACAAAACCATATCCGAATCCTCTGATTCCCATTTGCATCATCAATTGCTGCCAAATATCTCCCGAATCTGCGCAACCAAACAAAGGCGCGCTCGCGCTCGCGCACCAGCCGCCTGGCTCCGCCTTTGTACACCCAGCTCACAAAGATGCTCTTTGTTGGTAGCCATTTCACTTTCGCGCCACACTCTACAACAAAGAGTTTCCCGGTTTCTCGATATAGGTCAAAGAGGAGCTCGCGCTAGCCGTTATTTTGCATCGGCGCATATCCCATACCAACGTTGGCCGCCCTGGCTACGACGCCCGGCGCATCGCATCACGCCAGCTCACGCGCTCACTCACTCACTCACTCACTCACTTTTAAGCTGGCGCACCCCCCCAGCTCACGACTGTTGCTCGTTTTTCGCCATTTTCCGTCATCTCGTCGATTTTCACCCAGGCGCCATTCTGCCTCATCACAGCTGCTATGAACCGCAACGTGACTCCTAGATCAGCCGCTCTTCGCCGCCGGCCCGGCGTGGTCGCTCGCGAGCGTACCCGGGCAGCAGAAGCGGCAGCGGCAGGAGGAGCACCAGATGACGATGCCGCCACGTTTCTCACACCGAATCTGCCGCCACTTCGAGGGACTGCGAGCGCGCGCCGGCAGTTTGGCTATGGAGCTGGTATGGAGCCTGCGCCTGTCCGGTCTCCCGAGAGCGACGGTGTGGTTGATCTCGGCGTTGCCATCCAAGGCGCCCTCGACAGGCATGAGCAGCAAGAGGCCACGCAAAAGACGCAGAACGAGAGGCGAAGGCAATCAGACGCTGTGCTGTTCCCGTCACAAGAGCAGCAGCAGCAGCAGCAGCAGCAGGACCAGCAGGACCAGCAACGGCAGCAGCAGCAGCTAGAGCAACAACGGCAACAGGAACAAGACCAGGCAACAGAGCAGCGAAACGTTCTGCCACCTTTGGTTCTCCCACGCCCAGGTGAGATGCGCACCTACATCCTCGTACATATTCAAGGAGCGCACATTGGCTAACCATCGCAGATCAAGACGCGGGTAATTTCAGGCGGATACGCGTCGCGCCTGCCCAAGAGCCGACATCAGGAAGCGAGACAGATGACGCCCGAAGCTTCGATCTGGAAAGCGACTGCTTCGGAGACGCAACCATTCTCTCGTCTCCAATGGTCCAGGAACCCCCAGGGCCCTTCGTCCCATACCAGACGCGAATACTGACTGTTCTACCCCCCCCTCAACCATCATTAACCGCTGGAAACGAGGCTCCACGCTCACAGGGAACTCCTGGTCTGCGCAGCGGTCCGCGAAGACCAAAGTCATCCACGCGCAACACTACAAACCAGGGCACTCAGCAGCCTGCCTCGGACCTTTTCTCAAGTCAGGATCCATACAGCCCTCGGAGAAGAAAATCTCTGGTGGTGAATGATGATTCAAATTCAACCCGACGCACGCCGCTGCGTCAAAGAAGCGGAAACTCAGATCACGGCAGAGACGCATATGCCGACGAATCCATAACCCGCGCTTCCTACCCCGTCAGTCTTTTTGATAGAGACAGTTCGGCATCTACTGACCCATCGACCAATCCCTTTTTCGCGCGCTCATTTTATGCGCCCGAGCTCAGCGAAATGGACGACGCCATGCAGCAGGACATCCACTCGAATTCAGGCCGGCGCCTCGCAGACCGTCCGCCTCCACAACAAGGAGAGCAAGGCTGGTCTTGGCAAAAACCGATACAATCGTTGCCATTTCTTCGTCGAGATGCACCACCCGCCGGACAGGGGCGGGCGACGGCTGACACTGTCAACTGGTGGCAGCTGCTGAACCCGTACACATACTTCCAGGCTGTGTTCTGGATGGCGAGGGAGATGTGCACTTCTCTGCTGAATTTTCTAGACAGACTCTATCCCCAAAACCTTATGGATGGTGTCTCGTCCATCTTTGAGATGCTGCTCTATTTTGCCGCGAGCATCATTGGCCTCATCACAGTGATTAGCGTTGTGCATGCCGCCATATTCGGCAAGATTGACGGAGGTGTGGATGGCATTCGCACAACGCCAAACTTCCCATGGACCGAACTTGGCTGGCCTGGCATTACACACATGGCCGACAAGGCTCATGAGTTGATGCCAAAGCTGTCGTGGCCGACGTGGAGTCGCTCTGGTGCCTTGCCCGACCTGACCAACCTGGACAGCGACGGCCTGGCCAAGTTGGACGAGTATTTGAAACAGTATCAACGCGAATTCGAGAGCCTCCAGAATGCCGGAAAACTCCACGAGAGCTCCTTGGCAAAGTTGGAGGCCGTCTTGCCCAGAATTGTGCACACTCCAATCAAGAACGGTAAAGTTGCTGTCGCGCCAGAGTTTTGGTACGGCATGCGTGACCTCATCCACCAGGATAACGAGATTCTCACCTTTGAGAAAAAGGGCAGCTCCTACGAGATTGCGTCCGAGGCGCATTGGAAGGCGATTGCGGCTCAAATCACGAGAGACCCGGCTTTTACAAAGGAAATCAGCAAGAATGTAGATGGCCTGGAGGAGCGCGTCAAGAGTGGCGCGTCCGGATTCTGGGACTCTTGGGTGAAGAGCAACGACGCCAAAATTGCCCAAGTGCTTGGTTCCGCGCTCGAACAGATTCAGAGCGCCGGGTCCCAGAAAGAATTCGACAAGAGGCTGCAGCGCATCGTCAAGGAACACATGGATGAGAGCAACAAAAAGTCCGCCGTCGTCTCTCGCGAGGAGTTTCTTCAGCATGTCAGCAATGAGTTTGCTACACATCGCGCCGAAGTCCGTGCCGAACTCGAGCAGATCAAGCCAAAGCTCGAAGAGCTGGTCCACCAGGCCGCAGAGCTTGCTCGCAAAGACGTTCCCCAGACAATGACCAAAGCCGAGATTATTGCACTTGTCCAAGGCATGGTGAAAAAGGCAGTCGCCAATGTCAACCTTGACGCCATGGCGCGGGGCAAGATTCAAGCACACTGGAATGCCATCTTCAAGCACCAGGTCAACTACTTTGGCATTGGTGCCGGCGCCATCATTGACAGGAAGCACTCCTCCAACACGTTTGAGCCCGAGCGCGAGTCTCGATACGTGAAGCAAAAGGGCATCAAGGGCATTGAGCGAGGCATACCGCGTGCCGCCCTGGAGCCGTGGGCCGAGGAGGGAGACTGCTGGTGCGCCGCGCGCTCCGAGAATGAGAGGGGCAACCCGCATGGTGCCATCCTGGCGGTGCTGCTGGGATGGAAGGTCGCGCCGCAGCACATTACCGTTGAGCACATTGTTGCCGCCGCGACGACGGACCCCGGGGCGAGGCCCAAGGAAATCGAAATCTACGCCGATGTCCCGGAAAAGGTCCGCGACGGCGTGCGCGCGTACTCGGCCAAGCATTTCCCAGACATTTATCCCCTCGGCGTGGACAGGGACAGCTGGGACGTGAGCAAGGCAAAGCTGGCCGACCGCTTCGTCAAAATTGCACAGTTTGTCTATGAGGATGTGCAGCCGCACGATGGCGTCCAGGTCTACAAGTTTAGCGATGAGCTTTTGAAGATGGGCGTCTTTACCGATCACATTATTGTGCGCGCGGTGAGCAACTATGGCGCGCCGGACCATACCTGCTTCTACCGCGTGCGACTGTTTGGCCAGCTCATGGATGACGGCAATAGTTCCGATTGAATTGCCATGATGGAATGAGGGGCTTCGGGCGATGGACATTGATTTTTTGTGTATTTCTTTTACAAAGCCGGGATTCTTTTATTCAATGTATATACAAGAAGGCGTTTCTATGGACATGGATGGAAAATAGCATGCTTTGGCTAGCGCGGAGCATAACGAGTGGATACTCGAGTAAATTCATTACTCTTCTTTCGTTTCTACAATTGAATATTGATGAGAGAGCATAACTGATTTATTTGACTTATTAAGAATATAACAATGTTGTATTTGTTCAGCATCGTGAAGCTTGGGTGGAAGAATTCCGCATCGGCCCCACCAAAGCCGAGTGTGGGGCGGATCTCCAATGCCTAAACTTTTTTTATCGACAAACAAAAAAAGTTTTTGGACTGCCCGCCGACAGAGTCCTACGACGTCAACAATTCACAATCATGGCTGCCAACCCTCGAGCATCAGGGCGGCCATCGCGGCCGCCGCCCAGGCAGAATAAGACTGATATTCGGCATCAAAAACGAAAGCGAGACCAGGACGACATGACGACGCTGGCGGATGCCATTCGCGATCTGGTACGTGACACTGAAATATGCGGAAAACAACCAAATTGCTAACAGAGGCTGCTGCCGTTTCTGTAGGACCCCAAAAATACCGACATTAAAAACTTTTCTCAACTACCGCTATCGAAAGCCACAAACAAGGGCCTGTCCGCATCACACTTCCAGGTCCTCACCGACGTCCAGGCCCGCGCGATCCCGCTCGCCCTCAAGAACAAGGACATCCTCGGCGCCGCCAAGACGGGCAGCGGCAAGACGCTCGCCTTCCTGGTCCCGCTGCTTGAGAAGCTGCACCGCGCGCAGTGGACTGAGTACGACGGCCTCGGCGCCCTCGTCATCTCGCCGACGCGCGAGCTGGCCGTGCAGATCTTCGAGGTGCTCCGCAAGATTGGCCGCTACCACAGCTTCTCGGCCGGCCTCGTCATCGGCGGCAAGAACCTCAAGGAGGAGGCGGACCGCCTGGTGCGCATGAACATCCTCGTGTGCACCCCCGGCCGCATGCTGCAGCACCTAGACCAGACGGCCGGCTTCGACGCCAACAACCTACAGGTGCTCGTGCTCGACGAGGCCGACCGCATCATGGACATGGGCTTCCAGACGGCCGTCGACGCGCTAATTGAGCACCTACCCCGCGAGCGCCAGACGCTCATGTTCAGCGCCACGCAGAGCAAGAAGGTGTCGGACCTGGCCCGCCTGAGCCTCAAGGACCCCGAGTACGTGTCGGTGCACGAGGCCGCCGACGCCGCGACGCCGACGAACCTCCAGCAACACTACATTGTCGCGCCGCTGCACGAGAAGCTCGACACGCTGTACGGCTTCATCAAGTCGTCGCTCAAGAGCAAGATTATTGTGTTTCTGAGCTCCGGCAAGCAGGTCCGCTTCGTGTACGAGGCCCTGCGCCACCTGCAGCCCGGTATTCCGCTGCTGCACCTGCATGGCCGCCAGAAGCAGGTGCAGCGCCTCGAGATTACGAACCGCTTCGCCGAGGCCAAGCATGCGTGCCTCTTCGCCACCGACGTCGTCGCGCGCGGCATCGATTTCCCCGCTGTCGACTGGGTAATTCAGGTGGACTGCCCCGAGGACACGGACACGTACATTCACAGGGTGGGCCGCACGGCGCGCTTCGAGAGCAACGGCCGCGCGGTGCTCTTCCTGGAGACGAGCGAGGAGGACGGCATGCTGAAGAAGCTGGCGCAAAAGAAGATTCCGATTGAAAAGATTAACATTAAAGAGAAGAAGAAGAAGAGCATCAAGAATGACTTGCAAAACATGTGCTTTCAAAATCCCGACCTCAAGTACCTGGGCCAAAAGTCTTTTATTAGCTACACGCGGTCCATTCACCTGCAGCGCGACAAGGACGTGTTTAACCTGAAGAAGCTGGATCTGGATGCGTACGCGGCCAGTCTGGGTCTTCCCGGCACGCCGCAGATTAAATTTCAAAAGGGCGACGATATTAAAAAGATTAAAAACGCCTCGCGGCAGGGCATGTCAAGCGATTCCGAATCGGACATGGATCTGGACGGGCCCAAGAAGACGACGCGCAAGAAGAACGAGGTGCGCACCAAATACGACAAGATGTTTGAGCGAACCAACCAAGACGTCCTGTCGGCGCATTACAACAGACTGGTTGTCGACGACGGCGGCGATGGTGGCAAGGATGGCGGTGGTGACGATGATTCGGACGACGAGTTCCTGTCCGTGAAGCGCCGCCTCAACGACGACGACCTGGACGCCGAGTCACGCAAGGTCAACCCGTCGGCGCCCAAGGTGCTCATGGGCCTGGGCGGCGACGAGCCGTACGTGATTGACTCGAAGCGCCGCGAAAAGGCGCTGCAGTCCAAGAAGAAGATGCTGAAATTCATGGGCAACTCGTCCAAGCTCGTGTTTGACGACGAGGGCAACTCGCACGAGCTGTACGAATTACAGCGCGAGGAGGACTTTTTGGAGGCGGGCGACGCGGCGGCGCAGCGGGAGCAGTTCGTCGAGAGCGAGGGGGCGCGCGTGCGTGCGGCGGACGCGGACGACAAGGTGCTCGCCAAGCAGAAGAAGCGCGACAAGAAGGAGAAGCGCAAGGCGCTGGAGCGCCAAGAGCGCAACGAGGACCTGGGTGGCTCCGACGACGACGATGGGGAAGCGCCGCAGCTGGTCGGTGGTGCGGACAGCAACGAGGCGCTCGAGTTTCTGCGCTCGCTGCCGATTGCGGGCGAGAACAACGGGTCAGACGACGAGGAAGACGAGCCGCCAAAGAAGAAGTCAAAGAAATGGTTCGAGGACGACGAGCAGGTCGCGCAAAAGGAGGCACAGAAGAAAAAGACGGCCGCAAAGGTTAAAAAGGGCAGAAAGGTGTTCGAGATGGAGGAGGAGCCCGAGACGCTGGAAGATCTCGAGGCGCTGGCGGCGGGACTTTTGGATGGATAGATTTGTATTTATTTTTGGTCTCTTTTTTCTTCTCTGTCTATATGAATGTAATAGATACCCGCCAATATCTGTGTATGCGTATCTGCGTGGCCACTCTAGTAGCATAATACGAAGATGTGAGCGTAGGAAGCAATCATCAAGAAAGAGTGGCACTGGCAGCGGCTTGTCGGTCACCACTCTATCCGGTCATGATTTTTCATGACGGCTACGACAAGACAACGGGGACCGCTAGGTGCGCACAGGGAATCTTTTGCTGCAAACGTGTAGAATGATATTTAAGCTGTAAAATCTTCTAGCAATATCTTTGTCACTTGGTTGATGCCCCAGAAAATCGGCAATACACCAGATCCATCCACACGTCAGAGGTCGTTGGCACCATACAAACAGCCAATCGCCAGCTTCGTAAAAGCGAGGATTAATTGACTGTGGCTTTCTACGTTTCGGTCATGTTAGCGTATACCCAAACTTCTCTGCCAATGTGACAACTTGCCGCTTTCTTGCCCTTCTTTGCGCCGTCTGCAAAGTAGACGAGCATGGCCTTGACAAAATTTCTCCCTTCCGGACTGTTAAGTCTTGCTTTCGCGGCCTCCCTTTTACTTTCCGGCGCTTTATCAGCCATTTGTTTGATAGCTTTGTCTACGTCGGCATCCGTTACTGTAGATGGCTCGGGTGCCTCTTGTGGCTCTTCCCCTTGTCGTCTCGCTACACTCCCCTTATTGATCACCTCATATGCCACGCCCAATAACGCAGCCTCGACCAGAGGATCAAAAAATATATCCGTACTTGGATCATAGTCTGGCTCTGGCTCTGCTCGCGCCACGGACCGTGCGTGACTGTTTACAACAGCCACAGCGGCAGCAGCCGTGTTGAGCCCGGCAAGTCCAAGAACAAGGACGCAGGATATCTTCATCGTGAGATTTAAAAATGTAATAAGATTTAATTGTTTGAGAGAGTGATGATGTAGTGTGGTTATACTGCTAGCCAGAGGCGGAAGAGAACGCTGCTTTTGTACTGCTTTGGTTTAAGACATTGTCTGCCGTAAATGTAAAACCCAGTCATATTAAAATAGCGGTTAGTCATTAAACGACGATCTCTATAAAACCCGAGACATTTCTCTTTAATATAAAACAACAATTCAGCCTTTCCCCTAGTAGTACTCTAAAAGTTATTACTATTAAATTCAATAGCTAGCTATCTATTCTAGTGCATGAATTTACCTAAGTACTCTTTTACAAACACGTTATACTAAGTATTGAGATTCTAATATTGTAACTTTTGTTTTTATTGTCAAGGAGGACTTTTACCCGCCATGGCTCCTGTTTCTGTGGCACATTACTTTAAACTGCACAGCTCCAATTCTGCGAATACAATGGAAAACAAGACCAACCGAGACTACTATGTGGGTCAAGAAGCGGCAGCCCGTCACTAATCGTCTCTTTACGTGGCCGCGGATCATAGGCGACAACGAGTGAGGACCCAGCTATCACGCAATAGAAGTCTCAGTACTGTATTAGATTTTTTTTTGTGACGTGTCTCTATGCCGTGTCACACCGCACGGCTTCATTCCATCTCGCCGTACATAAGCCCTAGCCTCTGGTCAATATCTGCTGCTCACAAATACTGGTGATGAATACTCCTTTCACCTTGCGCATCGCAAACGGGTCAGCCTGCATTGGTTCCTGTGTAATCTATTAATTAAGGGGGTGGGATTCGGCAGTTTAGAGGCCGCAGCGCTAATTCGCATGCAACCAACCCCAAATGCTGATGCCTGAAACCGCCAGTCCGTAATGAAGCAGTAAGGAGACCGAGACATGATGTCTTGGGGGAAACGATACGAATGGCTTACCACTCCTACCAATTGGCAACCCGGGATCGTGGTGCACAAGTTGACCTGTTATGTTCCTGTTGCCCATAGCCCCAGTAACGACAGTGTGAGAAAATCGCACGCGGTGTAGACGTTCGGTGCCGCGGATGAGGATTTGTTTCCGCCACGAATGCGCGAGTGCCTTGAAGCGCCGTCGTGTGTGGCATTGGAGAAATCTGTCTAATAATCTATGAACCGCGCATAGCGCCAGAAATTCATCGTACGATACCACTGGCCATCTGAGACACGGCTATTTTAATGGCATAAGAGGCCAATGGTTTTTATATGGAGGTAAGACTAGGACCCTGGTCTACGGGTCTTAAGGTCGTCATTTTTCTAATTAGCGCCAGACTATTAACGTGCCAGCACTTGCAAGCCGGCAACGGATCGAGATGCCCTCATCAGAGGACCTGTTTTATCTTCATCTGGATCAGTTTCCTGCTATGCGGTAGAGAGAAGCACTCGCTTCCCCTCAGCCGTCTGAAGACGTGTTCCTCTCGGTCGTGGTGACAAGTTCGTGTTTCGCACGAATCACGACACAGCTTGGATTCACTCCCTCTGAAGCAAAAAAACTGGGAGCCTCAGACTTTATATTGGAATTGTCATCATCGGTATTTCTCACACTGCTATCCTTCCAATTCTTAGAGCATTGGTGGAACTTGTAAAGGAGTTTGCTGGCCTTTGCGATCCAAGGCCATAGAAGCAACTCCCCCGTGTTTACCAAAAAGGAAAACCGCGGCTGCTAGCCATCCCAATGCAGGATGAAACTTGGGAGAGTAAAAGTAAAAGCAGGGACAGTGGAGGGTAGACAAGGGCTTTTATAATCACGTCCTCCTTGATTCGTCATTTGGTGGCTTGAGACGGTCAGCACCTTATCTGTGCGTGGTGGCAAAATATACATGCCACACGCATGGCGGTGCAAAATTATTCTTGAAGCGTCACTGTGATTACTTCTCTAATGCAAACTCTCTTCTCATGGCGCTCTGCGCTTGCGCCGGCGATTTTCTCACACGCGCGCATTGGATGGGATGTACGCCACATGGCTGGCCGCGTTGAGTGTGAATTTTGCAAAACTTGAAATTTCCCTCACCTTGATGTGTAATATACTACGGTAAACGAAAGGACTTCTTGCAGAATTGAATGTCGGTCTTCTGTAGTTTACTCCTGTGCCTGCGGCTTATTTCTGTCCTGCAAGCATCTCGCATGAGTAGGATGTGCACATACAGTTCAAGCCAGAAAGCAAGTTTTATTCCACAGCTAGAATAATCGAGATTAATTATAATTTAACTTTATCTATTATCTGTTATGTGTTTTTTTGGTTTATTTATTGACATTGTAATCTGCATCGATGAGTGGCGAACAGGTCTCAAAACTAACAGATTACAGCTTATGTATTGACTTGATATTGAATCACAGTCTCAAACTTCAGACTCGAGTTTCAAGTGTCATCATTGGTATAGGCTGCTGGCACTCTCTGTGGAAAATTATGAAGGAGTTTGCAAACTCCTTCGCTGGCATTATGATTTTCCTGCACTCAGGAACGAAAGCCGTAGCCTCAAGATGACCCTGGGCAGTTACCTGACCAAAGACCATCAAGGCAAGTACTCATCCCGTGATTAACCGAAAAACCCGTGGTGAATAATCCTCTTATGCTTGAAGCGAAATGACGATATCTGCAGAGTTTATGAGGGAGAAAAATAAAACTTGAGAGGCGGCGAATGCATTTTTATAGTCGGCCCTTGATTCGCCAGTTGGAGGCCTGGGCGGTCGGCAAAACTCATTTGACGTGGCGGCTAAAAAAAGCTACACAACTGGCATTTTTTATTATTTCCAAGCGTCATTTATACACAGAAACCTTTGCCACATTTGTTGCGCCTGCGCCAGCCATGTCGCCGAGGTGCGCAGTCCGTTTAAGCCACACTGGCTAAAGTCTTGGAATTTTTAAACATTAAAATTACCTTCCTGATAAGTGTAGTTTGCTACAATCAGTAGGCGTGAGCAATAAAATTAATTAGCGGTCTTTTTGGTTGAATCCGGTGCCTGCAGCTTATTTCTGTCCTTCAAGGATGCAAAGAGGAAACGGTCATCACTTAGGAGTATCTAGTAAAGTAGTACCGGTAAGCATGTTTTATTCCACTACTAGAACAATATACGTCAATTATTATCTACTTTTATTGGTTGTATCATATGTGATATCTTTTCTTTTTTTATCTTTTTTTATTATTTTCTTTGGGTTGTCTCTTGACATTGTAAGCTGAATCGATGAGTGTCGAGCAGGTGATTGCCGCTCACACCCGGCCGACTCGTCATTTCTTCCTCGACAAGGAGCATTCTCCGTAGAAACGTATTCTGCCCACATGTACCTAATTTCCTCGAAGCTGTATTCTTTTTCGTTTTCGGTCTCGCAAGAGACGAGGTACTTGCCTGCATTCTGCACAACAGGGGAGTAGTGGAATCGATACGGAGCATCCAAACCACCGCTCCTTCCTGCTCACCCGCGACACGTACCAAGCTCGTTTATATAATTCAACTAGTAATTGAAGGCGATTGGGAGCCAGAAATTGGGCAAAATTCGCTTAATACCGACGAAACGGCCGAAGAACGCAACAATGCACGTCATGGTGGTCCGGTGTAGAGCTCTACCTGCCAAAATTCGAAGTGCATTTGAACACGTCCTTCCCAACAGCACTCGAGATTATCGCGTACAGGAAGGCCAACGTGACTAGAATCGCCCCATCTCTTCGCTTGACACTCGCTTGATCAGGTCTGCATCCATTTCGTGACCTCAGCTCCTTCACTTGGATGCTGCTCGCCTAATATAGTTGAAGCAAGTGCTCGAATTGTCGGTTCGGCAAAATTTACTACTTATTCAGGCTTTCCCCCCCAAGTTCTCTTCTCTTCTTCATCATTATTCACTGTCTTCACCACAAATTACTACTTTGATCTCTTTATTCGCAGTTTCTTTCGTCTCTTCTTCATCTTTGATTTCACCCCTTTGTGCTGCTGGCTCTTTTCGCTCTTTTCCACGGGCAAATTTGTTGACACTTCTCTCATTCCGCTGCCACATCCATTCTTGCCTCCGCCTACCGTGACACTTCTTCGTCACACCAGTCCTTCTGCCACCCGACGCTTCTTCTCAACGTGCAACTCATCCCATCTTGCCACACTCTGAGAATACCTCGATATCAAACACTTCGCCTCGATGACGACCATGTCCTCCACGTTGCTGCTTTCATATCGAATTTCCTCATCTTACTTCATGATCTGCTGCAGAAGAAACACTTGCTTCTTCTTCGGCCACCGGACTCTTGCCTTGGAGCGCTCTGCCTGGTATGTTCCCAATGATTACCAAGTTGTACTCACACCGACAGATCGCAGCCCATGTTCGATTCATGCGATACTGCATCAAGCTTGAAACCTCAGACTCGTGTGTAAAGTATCATCATTGGTATGTGCTCGTGATCTCCATGGAACCGATGAGGAAGTTCGGCAACCATCTGGCTGATCTTATCCATATCCTGCCATAGAACTTTGAAACCCTCGCATCTGCCCCGAACTCGTTCTGTTCAGTTTCATCTGATCACAGAGGTCAAGGCAAGTACGCACCCAATGATTAGAACAAACGTCAACCTGCTATCCTTCAGACGCCTTGTGCGCATGAAGAGCCAGAGATACAAGTATATGAGGGAGGAATTACTTGCCAGCATTTTCGCTGACTGTGCTTTTCTTTTCCCTTTAGGCCTTTAGGAACGACGGTCTCAACCTCGAGCTGTTCCTGGTCAGTTTTAGCCGACCAAAGACTATCAAGGCAAGTACTCAAACCACCCCGTGATTAACCATACAAGCTGCTGCATGGCACACGGATGCTTGAAGCATTTGAAGACACCTGACCAATTGTATGAGGGTGGGGGGTACTTGCCAGCCTTTTGGCTGACTTTGCTCCTCTTCTGCCTTCGGGCCTCTAGGAACGACGCCTTTCGCCTCGAACTGATCTTGTGCAATTTTCGGACCAAAAAAATCAAGGCAAGTACCCATTTTCGTCGGCCTAGAGGGTCATCCCCCCGAAGGTTAAGAACGTTTTGCGATATTGGCGAAATTCATGAAGGAGTGCCTGCAACTATTTGCTAACCATCCTGCCTTTGGGTCACTAGGAGCGGTGGCCTCAGCTTCGAGTCGACGGTCGGCGTCAATAAACCATCAATTCAGTCATCGATCATCATCGGCCAACCAAAGCTCTTCCGATATCCACAATCGGCATTCCTGTATTGTCAAATTTGTCCTTGATCATCTTCGACCAGATTTTGATATCGACCATTGGCATCGACAAGACATTGCTGAAATTTGCAGCTCATCAGATTCTGCTATTCAATCGCGTCTGAATATCCGAAACAGCTTGGACGTGCTCAGCACAAATTGCGACCACACTTGATATCAAGATCATTGCGAGAATCGAGCTCCGGGCGATGAGAACCAATTCAACAGTTCGATGATACCACGCTGAGAATTAAGAAGAAGAAAAAGAAAAAAAAAGGACTCACAACGTGATGCAAGGTAAGAAAACAAGAAGATGAAGCATATGAAAAAAGGATCTTACCGTTTGGACTAATGAAGCTACTGGACAGTCAAATTGGTGTAATCGCTCCGCTGTCGAATGTATTGATTCAGGAAAGCGACAAGAGTTAGTGGCAAGGGACGTTGCGTGGTGACTGAAATACACTTTATCCGTCCGCAAGCCTTTGTGTTTGGAATTATCGGCGACATGATTAGGCAGCAGATCCCTCTCTTATTCTATTTGTGTCTTGTCTGAAGACTTCCAGCGATTAGCTCTAGCAACGTACGAGGAATGAATTCACACCTTCCCCCCTCATCATGTCCATGCATTATCAATTCAAAGTGATTAAATACATACCACGAGTAGCACATGTATTCACAGGTGATGACTCACCCTGGCCGTGCAGGCAGTTTGTTTTGAATTAGTATCTGCGACTTGAGACGGTGGCTCAGCAAAGCCACCGCCGCCGCCCGCGAGGTTTGTTGGGAGGGCTTGTGCTGCATCCTGTACAGCGGCCACGCCGATAATCCACCAATAATTGAAATAATTGAAATAATTGAAATAAATTTGGCATGGAAAACAAATTGAGACATTTATGGAGGGAAAGAAAGATCAGCATGTCCGATGTCGTGAGATGTCCAGAGATGTATGTACATGAGCGCCTGCGCCAAGACACAAAACTCGAAGGTATTGGCTGCTCTGTCCGTTTTTCAGTTGTCCCCTTTGATACACCATCACATGATGGTTGCCAAGTTTTAAAAAGAGCAAGTCAGTTGCGCGGATGGGGGTGAAGCATTTTATAATCATCCATCTTGGTTCAATACTTGGTGGCTGGAGCGGGCCGGACAGTTTCTTCGCACAATGGTCAACCAAAAAAAAAGAAAGGCGGAAACAAGACCACCTCCCTGAAGCCCCCGTCATTGATACTGTTAAACTTTTTACTAAAAGCCCTTTTCTCATGTCATGTCCAAGGCACTAGTGCGCAGCACCGGCACCAGCCATGTTCCCAAGCACGGCAGAGTTGTAGTGACGCCATGTGGCTGGCATCGTGAAGTGTTAAAGCTTAAATTGCCCTCCTTTTATTCTCGACTCAGTGCACCGCTTTTATTGAAAGTTTGCACGTGTACTGTGCTCCATTGGATGCGCCAGAGAAGATACAAGGTTGGGAGGCGGCTGGCCACCGGATCGCCTACATCTTCTGGTATTGAATCTGGCGCCTGTAGCTTTTTTCTTTTATTTCTTTCCTTTATCATTTTTTTCTTCAAGTGGGGCGCATTCTTCAATACTTTGGCATTTTTAATTTCCTTAATATCTATTGATCGGTGCCTGGTGCGAAATATTGTAAAGGTATCGAGCCTGTGATGGAGTCTGACATGATTCGAATGGGCAGGAGGGAAAGTACATTCACTTGGCCTAATACGGTAATTTTAGGACTATAAAGACTGCAAAACCCAGCCCTCAATCGTGGTTAGACGTGTTCTAGCCCTCTTTCGCGACCCAAGGTAGGCGTGGATGTAACGTAAATCCTTGTGTACCGTATAAGTAGCGTACTTTATTCAATAACACGCATTCCCTCTTTCGGTCGTAAGCAGATTTGAAATAAATAAATCAAGGGGCGGGCCAACGCCCTACAAGGCAAACTAGTAAAAAATCGCGCCGGGCGCCACATGTTGACCCAAGTCCCAAGGTGGAAACAGCTAACATAAAGCTGGCAGCCATCTCAGGTCCGACAGTTACATGCTTAAAAGGCTTCTACCGAAGCAACTACCACCCCATTGTGAGTACCATAAACTAAGGATAAAAGAGCGAAATGAGACAGGATATATTACCAAAAAGGCTGCTACTATTCCCTATCGAAGTTCGCTTGTTAACCCACCCCCATCGGGTTTGACAACCTGTGATTTTTAAAAGCAATATCAAGCCGTATTTTGCTCACCCCTTTGCAGTTAGGAGAAAGTATGTCTGTATCTGCCTTCCTTCTGCTCCGCAACGTTCAGTACCTCCGGCTGAGCCAAATCCTTCCACTCGATATAAATACTGTCTGTCATTGCTGTGGGTACTCATTGTACGGCCGGGTATACTTACTATTCAAGGATACGGTTTTACTCTCTCAGACAACATCATAGCAAGCCTTGGCTTACTGACGGTTAAAAATTTAGCCCATATCAAGTCACCTACTATTGCCCTGAGCCAAATTTGAAAGGAGCCGAGTTCGGATTATCCGCCGTATTATTGACCGCTATCTATAAGCACTACATATTGTTGCTAGTCATGCGCAATCTAGAGATTTACAGGTGTACAGGACACTGCTTTGGCCGGAAGGAACGTGAAATGAAACGACTGTGCTAGCGCATTGCGCTTCTAGCACCACTAGATAAACGGAATGGTTAAAATAAGCAAATCCTTATTATCTTGGATTTGACTCATCCACTTCCATTGAAACGTACGAGTCATGGATAATCAAGGCTCCAGTTTTGCACGTAGCCAGGTTTGTTACTTTCCGGCTTGGCTTGCTAGAATAACAAGTAGGCTTGGATATAGAACTTGCGGTATATAAGAGCTTCTTATGCCCTCCATTCCATTAGCAAGACACATTGCAGCATCGCAAGCATTATTCAAGCTCACAGCATTCTTACCATGAAGCTTCAAAACGCCCTTCTCCTGCCTTTTGTGGTAGTTGTATTTGCTAACCCCCTCAACTTGGGCTACAATGCGCCGCCAGGCAACGCAACCTTCATCTCATGCAAGGAAAGCACAGGTGACCCCATCTGCGCCCTGGTCAAACAGCCTCATCAAGACGTCCTCACCACCATTAGTCACCCCAATGGAACTATTGAGACTGTGAGGAACAAGTACACTCGCGAGCATCTGCAGCAAATCCGAATCGACAACAACATTTCCACTGTGGAATACCGCCCTGGCGAGACCGTCCCTATGCTGGACATGAGAGAAGAAAGACCTCGTATCTGCACCCATGAGCATCAGGAGTGGTTTGATCAGCATGACTGGGGATACTGGTACCAAGCCTGGAACCAAATAGGAAACTGCTTTTACTGCGATGACTGTGACGAGGAGATTAGCGCAAGCTTTTCTGTTTCCCAGACGTGGACAGTTGGATTAGAGGCCAAGTTCAATGCAGTTATCAAGGCTCAATTCAGCTTTAGCTGGGGTTCAGAACAGTCTCTGAGTGATAGTCGAAAGTGCCGCTGGAAACATGTGCAGCATGGTTGTCACTCTATCTGGTATCAGCCTCTCATGTCCGCCCACAATGGGTGGGCAAACTACCAGACACACACCCACTGCCCTGCAGGTAATGGCCAAGGTGCTTCCGACTCTTTCAGCGACCACAACTATGCATGGGCCAATGTAAACCAGGCTGCCCTTACAGATGCCGGACATCCAGGCAATATGGGCTGTGATAGTGGATGCCAGGGCTCGGACAGGCGCCAATGCTTGCATGGAAATCAGGGTGGACTGCTCTGGCCACATGCGAATTAACGGTGATCTCAGGGAGATGCTGTATTTACATATGTTATTGTCTATTGTTGTTGCTGGGCCCAGGCAGTCTCCATCATCCTGGTTAGGTTCGGTGTGGCCGTGGCCTGGCATCCTCGATATGTTGTAGCAGATAATTCACGGTAGTAAGAATATCAGCAATGGAATTCTGAACGCTATCGTTAGCCACTATTTCATCATGAAAGGGTGCCACAAATTGTAAATCTCGGCCAAAGTGGCCCAATCAGATGGTGCCAGAGCATCATCTTCTAGAGAAGGCTCCTACCACAGAATACGATTATAGCCTACCTGACTTTCGGCCTCAAAGCCCTTTCAACCATTTTGTACCATGAAGTCAACGAGTGTATGTCCTTATCGCGTTCAGCGACCCTTCATGGCTGCCTTGGTCATGCAGTTGCCGGCACGAGGCTGCCATTGAGGCCTGGTCTTTGTAAGTGGCACATGCATATGAGATGTGAATCTACCAGTTCCGCATACGCCTAACGGCCGCATATGAAACGAATGGCTAACTAGGTCGTGACGCCAGAGATACTACCACGCGGAGCTCGCTCCATACGCATCACATCCTTTGTTGAAAACCCAATTAAACTTAAACGCCATATCGTTACATACTATCCTTTAAAAGACTGAACTAGAATTTTGGGCAGTCCTGCGAGTTGGGCCGGTTGTACCTAGGCTTCAAAGTTCATATATTGATATCTACCCAACGGGGAGTTGGTACTAGTTACGACATGTAAAACTCCATTTGCTGACCCCTGACTTGAAGCCGGAATCTCCGGTTCGTAATCTCCGGTTCGGAATCCGGTTCGGAATCTCCGGGTTCGGAATATCCAGTTCACGCCGTAGGCCTATCCGCCCACTTCATAATGTAGATAACTAGATCGGCAGCGAATAGTAACCAGCCAATACTGAATTTGAGGCTATCCAGGCTACTGTATGGTAGCTGTCGCTACTGGAAGACGAGGGTCGTCAGGTGTCGATGTAGCTGCACAATCAGCGAGATACGAGGGAGGGCATCACCGGAATTGCCTCAAAAAGAGGGGATAGCCAGGCTGCACTAGATTGGGATTTTAGTTTAGAGTTAATTTAATATAGGAAATAAATGGATATATCTCACGTCATCAACAACCACACCGTCAAGGCATAAAGGCATTGCATACCCCTCTCTTCATGTAGTGCGATTTCTAGTATGAAAGAATCGGCATTTAAAAAATACGCACATGGAAAGAATTATGCCTACTAAACAGGTGAATTGAGAAATCAGTATTCCTGAGTCATAATAGCTGACATTGGATTTGCGGAAGAATTATTGTTTTACGACAGACCAGCTGCGCCAGTCTCTTGGCCAGGGCAAGTTTTTAGCTGCAGTTCGTGGTCAAGTAAGTTGAACTACCTTCCAATTAGTATATGTTCTAAACTTGTCCAGGTTTACGATCTTACAGACTTCCGAGATACTCATCCCGGAGGCAAGTCATTGATAGATAAAGCGGCTGGGCGAGATGTTACCATTGTATTTGAGACAATGCATAAAACCGCAGCGGCAAGAATTCTTGAGTAAATTTCCTCCATTTTACTCTGTTACTCCCATTAATGTCATTGGTAGCTGACCGTAGCTTCTGTAGGAAGTATAGAATTGGGTTTCTAACAGACAACCAATTCCCTGTGTTTCATCCCCCAAATGAATTTTCACGTGTACTACGCAATGTAGGTGAATTCCATTATATTTAAATTCGAACTTTTCTTACCATTATCTAGCGGGTTGATCAATATTTTACACAAACAAAACAAGATCCAAAGTATTCACACCGAATTTTACCCGCCTACATCATTACTCTTCTCGGGCCCCTTTTAAGCATCTATCTAGTATATTGGAACGAATTTCTCATCCAAAGCTCTATTGCGACTTTTTTGGTCATGCTATTTTGGTCATGGTGCTACTTTGGTATTATGATCTACTGGGTACATGATAGCTCGCACTCCGCCATTACACACAACCCACTGGTATGGGATTGCATGGGGCTTCTATTCAATTTCATCTTGGGATTCTCAGAAACTGTTTGGTTTACGAAGCATGGTGAGTTCTCCATGCTGGTTCATTCTAACGCTCTCTTTCTAATATTGGTAGTCCTTGGCCATCACCCCTATACCAACATATCCGGTGTCGATCCAGATGTATCTGTTGAGCCGTTCTCTATAACCCGATTTCTTCCGTCTCAGAGATGGAAAAAGATATACTCAATTCAACATATTTATGCTCCATTCCTCTATGGCCTGTTCACCCATTTTGGAAAGCTGCAGGATATTACGGCTTACCTGAATCAGAGCGTTGACAATATACCTATGAATCCATTTACAAATACACAATCATTGGTATTTTGGGGCGGAAAGGTAAATACCCTGTCGCTGAGGTTTTTTTTGCGAAATGAAGTGAATTGTCGTTTAACCCAAGTCTTTGTTAGGCGTTCTACTATACCTACAGGTGTGCCATCCCGATTTTATATTCATCTAGCAGTCCTTCCAGGGTTATGATAGTATTCTTTGTCACAGAAGCATTGCTCTCTTGGATGGCTGCCATGGTTTTCGAAGCAAACCACGTGGTAGAGGATGTAGCATGGCATGTTGCCGATGAAAACAATCAAATTGCTGCGGACTGGGTGCAAATTCAAATAGAATCTGCGCAAGACTATGCGCACAACCATTGGTGGACAACCTTTTTAACGGGCTCGTTGAATTACCAAGTCGTTCATCACATCTTCCCGCATGCAAGTATAGTCCACAGTTGCAGTTGTTTATACCATGCCTACTAACCTCACGCTTGCAGGTTAATCAGATCTACTATCCAGAAATCGCAGTTATCGTCAAGGAAGTCTGTGCTGAATACTCTGTCAAGTATAGAGTTCGCTCTGGATTAATTGATGCTGTGACAAGCCATTTTCAACTATTAAAGAAATTGGGCTTGAAGAACTGATGCATACGGGTAGTTGATTCATCGGTTTGAATTGATAGTATGAGGCTCTGATGAAAGATAGTGTCTGTGTTCACAGATGTACGGAGTCCCAAAAGGAATTATCGCTGGCTGGTCGAAGGTAACTCCCAGCCAGCTGCCTGCTATATACATGGTTCTTTAGCATTCTAGGTCATCCTGCTCCTGCCAACTTCAGCAGTAAGGCTTCTTCCTGCAACAACCCGGGATCGAGCAATGGTTCCATATGCGTAATTTAGAGGTTCACGTTGAGAAAAATGGTTCATTTGATTCAAGCCGACACCTTGACTGCGCGTCGAGGCAGCGAGACTAATAATTCAGATATCAAAGTTGGCTTATTAATCCATCCAATTATCTTTTCTCGCACAAAAATGCGGAAACCACGCACTAGGAAATGGAAATTGGAAAAGTTCGGGACATGACTCTCTATCAGAACTTGGATCCAGATGTGCGATTGTTGGACTGGACCTAGTGCGATCGACGTGCCATGATATATCCTCAATGCGGATATACTTCAGTGACTCACCTGCCGCAGCAAGTTTTGAAACAGCTGCTGTATATCTCTCAAATGCGCATCGTTCAGGTTCTACACGAGAATACAGCCAAAGGGCCGACAAGCTCGGTAGAGATTTGAGCAAAACACATACTGAAGACACGGATGGGGCCCCTTCGTCATCGGAAAATGACCGCTTGATCAATTGCAACCCTAACCGAGTCAAAGAATGGTGGCCTTGTAGTGATTGAAGTGCCGTTTCGACATCGTTTATATCCCTCTCTGGGGGAGGCAAGACTAGCCCTGTGATGTATGAATCTTGGTGCTCTCTCAGAATGTCATATGGGGTATAATCATCAAGTTTCCCAAGCTGAGCGAATCTCAAGCACACAGGCCAGGAATCTGTACATAGAGGGCCCAAATTCTCCCAGAGGTTGTCATCAAGGCAGCAGAAGGACAAGATTCTCAGGGACTTTGTTACCTCTGGAGATAGAAGCTCCCAGCCGAAAGAGAATTCAAAGAGGTCATTGTAACTAAGTAGGCGAGTTCCATCTGTAAGTTTCTGCACAAGCTGACCATGGAAAGTGACGTACTCGATAAAAATGGCCAAATCTTGCAGTAGGCGCACATCCGTGAGGTTTTGTATTTCGTCTAGATCAGGACAACGAATTCCGACACCCATATGGAGTACCTTGAGGGCCAATAAGCCTCCTTCGCTTACTTTCCCATAGCGGATGCACACTTCGCTCAATAGAGCACCCCATGGCCAGTTATCGCGACCACGTTCTCGGTGCCGACAAGCTTCACTTAAAGATAAAGCAAGATGTTGCAGCTGTGGACTCTGACACAGAATTCGAAGCATGTAGTCCTTCCAGTGGTCCACTTCACCCCATAGCTCTAACAAATCGAGCCTCACCAGGTTTCGAAAACTTGCCATGGCCTTTGGTACGTCGGCAAAACGATGGCCGTGCAACGTCCACTGCGGCAGGTAAAACTCTCCATACACAGGTTCAAGACCAAGAGAGGCTGAGTGGTCACAGTAAAACTGGAGGGAGACGCTTATTAATGAAGGTCTTTCTGACAGCAACTCGAGAGCTTCGGGCAAGATCTGGCCGTTAATAAACCTTTTGAATTCTTTTATTAGAAATGCCTGACTGTAACACGTCGTATTTTGAAGTAAGAAGCATACGAGAAGGTCTCAAGGTGTGGCATTCGTTGCAGGAGTTGGAGCAATTGAACGTTGAGCGGATAACCCGTTTCGCTTCGGTCCCCCGTCTTGCTCTTGATATCGAACAAGTTCAAAACATTAATTGCCTTTGTTTGTTTCAAGTTGGTACTGGTCAAGAGTCGACGAATCTCACCGCCGAGCAAGTTGACAGAGAAACTTGGCAGGTTGACTGTAACACGACTGTAAAGCGCGGGTGTGAAAACTGCGTTGAAGGTCCGATTAACTAGACACAGGCTGTACAGGAGCCCTGGGTACCGCAGTGCCTATTTTTTTTTTAATTTATTTTTGCCCTGTTACTAGTCATCACCAACATGACGGCTCAACATTCCGCACAAGGGGACGTACCAGCACATGTTCGCTGATTAGAAGCAATAGCTCTGGCAGGGCGGCGACTTGAGCGGCAGCCATGCTGCAATGGCGGAAATACAGCGGGGTAAGTTGAACAGAGCCGTGGGTGGTCTCAGGCAGGCTCCAGGCCAAAACCTGAATCCATGACACCTAGGGTCCTATTATTAATAAGAATGGCTATAAAGAATATCTAGGGTCCTATCGTCAATGAGAACAGCCGTAAATAATACCCAAGGTACCTGCTATTTCTGGCCGGTAGACTGCTCAGTACCCTGCTGGTATCTCAGCTATAGCTGTTGAGCGGGTGTGTGATTGTCGACTGAACAAGGGGGTCGGTTTGGCCGGAGCCTGCACTTTTGCAGGTAAACCACATAGTAACTTAGGCATGATGCCCAGGGCCTCCCTCTTTTGCCCCTTTAACTAATCAACTGCATGAAATCCATGTGTAATTCCTGCTCTGCGTTACAATCGCACTACTAACAGGCACTAACCATGACTGTAGCTTCAAAATGCAACTCTCCTCTGTAACGCTCGCTCTATGCCTTTTCATTGGTTATTTTAGAAAGTAACTACTGTCAAAGGCGTTTCAAGTGCCTCTTTTGTAATTAGGAATATTAGTGGGAGCCTTTTCTCTCTGAGCAGTGGCTTCACTAGAGGAACCACTGATGTACCTTTATTCCCTCTCGAGGTACCTACCACTCAGCTCGACTTTCTTGAGCAAACAAACAAACGGCCATTTCAAACGGCCATTTCTGGATGTTTACTTCGCATAGTTACGTATCCAGATATACTGGCCGAACAAACAATCAAGAGTGGAGGTTCCGGATTCCTGACGAGCGCCGAGTTTGATTTTGACTTTAGGAGGATCACAGGTAGAGTGCCTAATTTGTCCGACATTCTCTCTGGCGCATTTGGAGTCGCTACGCTCTGGCCCAAATCACCAGCTTTCTCCGAGTCCTCTGGCTTAACACTCGGCTCTTGTCGACTGACCAAACAGTTCGAGAAAGTTTGCCGAAACATATAGCCTTCTGTGTCCAGTCACTGCCATGAGTTCCACACCTTGATTGCCAGGTTGGAATGCGGGATTAAGCTCCGTCGGTCCTTTGTGCCTTCACACTCGCCCTCTGGCACTGTTGAGTGCTTCTGGGTGTTAAATTTGTCCTCAAGGCCAGATTTCACACGTTCCATCTCTTCCAGGTCAGCAATGTTTTTTGTCAGTTCGAAACGCTTCTTCAAGTAAATTAAATAGTTGCGGCGAAAAGAGACCTGAGAGGGATCATTTGATGCCGAGCATGACACACTCTTGTGCGCAGCTTGAATAGCATGATCCAAGCACAGAGGTTTGCGCGAATTTATATAGGCCTCGCTCCACGCTTTAGCCAAATTGTTATGCAAAAGCGGCTCCGTGGACGGATGCAGTCGGGGAATAAGCTTCACGGCATCTTCTGCAGCCCGAATAGCTCTGTACAGGCCGGAACGTGTTCCGCGTCTATGGCATAATAAAAAGAGTTACAAGCACGGTCAATAGAGCAGCCCTTGTGCTGCAGTCTTCTTTGGCAACAGATATCCCACGCTGGGCCATCCAGATAGCCCAGTTCAGATCTGACACGCGCCTGACTTTCTTATAACGTTCCAGTAGGTATTGGGGGAGATTCAGGAACCAGGTAGGAGGAGGCGCAACAGTCCTTCTGAGAGCCAAAATTTCGAGGTGTATTGCGCAATCTATATGTCTTCTCTTGCCGGACCAGAGGTATTTCTGATGAGCTTTGTCTGCTCACTTTCGGAGGGAATCGGCCGTCAAAGTTGGCCGGACGGACCCCTGACTTTTGTGCTCAATGCGATCGATCATGTTAAAGGGGCAAGGGGGTTTGTCTCCCTGTTCGTACAGGCGGGTGGCTCAATCTTGTTATCGAAAAACAAATTAGCCCAGCTTCATTACAGCTGCCAGTGAGCGTGCAAATGGACAAAACTGCAGGAAAAGAGCGAAAACTGACTCAGCCTATGAGAAAAGATAGGCAAGGCTGCCGCTAATTTCCGACCAGGCCATGGGGGTGGCGCAGCAAATCACGCCAGAGCCAGGATTGCACCAGAAACGGGCCGTTCCGAGTGGAGAAAGGTCAGCGCGAGACGCGGCGCTGACATGATGTTTGCTTTAATCTAAACTCTCCTCTACGTTACGAAGCAAATATAGATCGCCATTCTCGTTGAACGAGGCAATTGCCCAGTGCGAGAACTAGGGCGCCTAGTAGCCACTAGGCGGTAGACAACAGCGAGACCACAGGACGGGAAGAGATCAAGTAATGACTAGCTGTGGCCAGACGTCCAAGGCATCCATAATATACATTCCAGGATCCTGACACCTAGTTAGATAAGGGAGGCTTCGTGAAACCAAATGAGAATACTTAGTAATCCTCAGTGACTCAATCAGCTTGTGCATTAGTCTAGGAACTTGATTTTACTGAGTACGGGATTCTCTGCCTCAATTGCAGAGTAGTCATGAGATATTTAAGATTCCGTTCAAATTCAAGCATACTCTATTCTGTTATCTCACGAAGGTGCACGTCATCGTTATGAAATGGTGTATAGTTCATACTTTAACTTGTAACGGCCATGGCCAGAAGCTTCCTCCCCTCCAGTGCCTCCCCATACACGTAATAATGGTTGCGCGTACGATCCACCCCGCTCAGCCGAACTGCCTTGCCAAGTTGCCGTTCTGCCCTGACTCTGCCTCAGCCGCCCTAGCAACCGTGGCTGCCAAGAGAATGTCGTTGAAATCCACATATTCAGAAGAGCCTTTAAATATCTCGAGTTGCTGCAGCCAATTGACTTTGTGATTCTTCGACCACTATCCCTTCACCAAACGTTATTTTTGATTACTCCTTTTTCCCTCCATTTCTTTCTCATAAAAGCCTGAGGATTTGATACTGAATGCTGTGAATTTTCCTATTCGGTCTCGCTCTAGCTTACCATGTTGACGTAAGTGTCCAAGCAGTAACACCTAGCAACCAGAATCTAATCATTGTGAGAAATAGGCCACGACAGCGCGCCATGCCACTGGTTCCTGAGCCGTTCTTGAAGTTTTCTAAATCAAGGGTTCCTGTATTCTTTGGATATAAACCAAGGGCCAAGTTTTGTCCCAATCTTAACAGAGCGCAGTATCTAGCCACTTTGAGTGACGACAAGAAAACAGAACTTCAGAAAAGAGCCGTCTACTTGCTGAAACGAGCATGCTGCAATAAGATTTACTCGTCTTCTGAGTTTTGCTGGGAAGTGTCAGCCTGGAACGATGTGTTTGGCCCATTGTACGAGGACGACAGGGTTCAAATGTCAGTGATTGACCCTTTGGTGACTGACGGCAAAGTCACAACGTATTAACTTGAATCTCACTCCAGGGATAAGAGGCCGTACGAGTTTTTGAAGACAGACACAGCTGGAAACAAAACAGTGAAAAGGCGCATCCCAGATGCGACAATCGGCTTGAAGAGCTATGATGACTCCTTTCTCAACAATGGATATACTTGCTGTGTCGGGCAATGCCAAGAAGCCAGTCATAGCACTTTTCAGCCAGACAAGAGGCTTTCGGAAACAGATCTGCGACGGATGATGTACGATCCCGAATGTAGCCTAATTGTGGATGGTGTCTGGGGCAAAACTGATCTTCTGTTTCCTTTTGCCGTTTATGAAGCGAAAAGGAAAGCGGAAAGCTACAAGCAAGCCGAAGGTCAAATTTATCATGCTTGCAAGACATATCTTGCCATGTTGGATGACTTGGCGCGAAATCCTGACAATATTACTGAGTACCAGACAGAGGAAAGCTCCAACTACCAGCTCTTTGCATTTGCATCCTGCGGCCCATATTGGCAAGTGTTTGTTGCTTGGAAAGACCAACAGGATGAATGCTGTGTAAGTTATCCTACCGAACGGCCAGAGTTCAAGTCAATGTCCGAGAGTGGGCACAACTTTAGTCCACATGACTGACTTTGTTGAGATTAGATGGTTGATACAATATGGGAGGGAGTGGTTACATACTTCGACGATGCTTTGGATTTAATATGCATTGTGGACCAGATTCACGATTACGCAGTACATCATCATCGCCAATTCGTTATGAAACATCTGGAGGCATGGCATACTCGGCACCAGAAGACACTAGAGCCGACTAAAAGACTGCTTGAAGCCATGCACGAAATCTGCCTTGATTTTGAGGATGAATGTAGCAGCTCAGCCAGTTCTGATGAAGATTTGGACATGATTGACGCCACCCCACTCACGCCCGATGCCAGCCGCCGCCCATGGGATGTTGATGAGCGTGCCGCACTTTTTTACTTCAAATCTAAACCTACTCAATGGTCCATCGTTAAGGAGAAGTCAAAATGTGCCAGACAGCGAATGGCAAACGAAACACGACGGCGTAACCGAGGACATCTTGGAACAAAAACTCCAACTGGCCCTGAAACGAGAAAGCCGCGAGGACGGCCTCCCAAAGCTAGAGCCACCAATACTGAAGCAGTTGACGACTTGACTGAACAGTTACCGAGAAAGAAACGGTCACGAGTCCGGCTACCCAAGGACAAAGTCACGAATGAAGAGGCACCTAGACGTAGAAGTGGGAGGTTGCAAGCGATTACGAACCGGGCTGCTTCATGTTAGCTTAATTTTTATTATATCAATGCATTACTGGACTTCCTGGTCCAAAGTCGCTCTACTTTCATGTCAACTTCTTTAAGACAATCTAACTAATGTGCCCCAAAAATACCCAAAACGGTGGCGTTCCCCTCGACGAGACTGTAGAAGTCGTTTTTGAGCTGAGCAAATTGTAAAGCATGGAGAATGTTGCTGCTTTGACACTTTGCAGTAGAAAGTGTGATGTGTCCAGATAAAAGAATGCAGGTTGTCACAATGATATTAAAATGAGAGGATTGGCGATCAATCAGGATCAAAAAGGGGATTGGCATTCAGCTCGGCGTACTACCGGCCAATGTTACATGTGATAACTACGTGAAAAGAATTTGCTTTTGTTTGGGACAATTGCGTATCAAGCGAAAGTAGGTATGGCTGGCTGAACAATGAGATCCACACATTTCCCTCTCATTTCTTGAATTACCTGTCTCACATTGTCCATGTGTTCATGCTAAAGCGGACTCGATCACCAAAGCTCCACTACAGTACGACCCAATATGACTGGTAAGACCCAGGATTATCTGACCATTACCATGGCGGCGAGTTATTGACTCAGAAGCTCCAATTGTAATGGTACGAAGCACGTTGCGAAGTGCAGCTATGTCTCAAGTGACTTGTTCGCTCATTTATCCTTACGACAAACGGAGTTTTCTTTTTTTCTTTCTTTTTTTTTTTAAAAAAAAAGAAATAGAAAAGTGAAATAAATTTCCCATGTCCGATCCCAATTATTTTAGGGCTTCTAAATTATACAGTTCAAGAAGAAACCATAGCCTTTACTTGGTGCAACTTCGGATGCAAAGCTGTGGGTACGAAAGTGTGCAATCGTCACTTCCCAGTCAAGTGTAAGACAAGTCCGAGCATGGTCTTAAATGGTTCATCACAAAACAAAGCTCGGAAATTTTAGCAATAGGGGTACTAGTAACTATATAACAGTCAACTTGTTTGCCCCTCCTACAGCCTAATAATGATCAAATAAACGGAAAGCAACAGGCGACATGTTGTTCACAATAAAGGCTATAATTGCCACCCTGGCCCTGCAGATTACAGTCAGCTTTGGTAGCACTTTGCCGTCCGACGAAATATCGCGGATTCGTGACACACAAGCCAACCCTCAGTTTCGAGTCTACGATCCCCCTGTGGATATTTCGGAATCGGCTGGCAAACGTGGCGCTGCCACAGACGTTGAGCATAATATCCGCCTTGCTTTGGCATATTTCGAGGAAACCCACGGCGTCTCTCCTGAAAATGTCAGAATCACGGCAGCGCACGTGAATGCAGATACGGGAGTCGGTCATGTGTATGCCCGCCAGACAGCTGGTGGAGTCGATGTACTCAATGCCGTCGCCAATGTCAATATTGACAGGCATGGGAGGGTTATATCGTCCTCCCAGACCTTTGCCCCGGTCTACCAAGTGCGCAAGGCAATGCGCTCCGCCCACGGTCGTCTGACAGCTCGCAGCCGTCAATACGACTCGCTGAAGGAGGCATTAAAAACACTGTGCAGTCGCGTTAAGCCTGAGATCGATGATGATGCACTCAGGATGGTAGACATCTCTGTGGCTGAATCCGACGAAACTCACGCTCCCAAGTTTATCATCACGGGTATCCCTATCAACATCGCTGTGAATGGAGTTGCTACGGCGCAGCAGTCAATGATGCAGGGTTCGGATGGAGCCCTGATTCACGTGTGGGACTTGTCTCTCGAACAATCAAATCACTCATGGAATGCCAGAATCAATATGTTGACTGGGGCGATTGAGTCCCTTGTTGATCGGAGATTCCGCTCTGGCAATTACAGTGGGCGTCGCAGGGCGGTCAAAGAAGAGGCCGGCAAAATCAAGCATGAAAACTTTTCAATTGGCGGTGTACTTAAGAAACGACTGTCGTACAAGGTTGTACCGATCACCAAGCAAGACCCTCGAGACGGGTTTGATTTTGTTGTTGACCCCGAGACTGCATCAAGCCCTAATGGCTGGGTTTACAGCGACACAACTTCCGGCAATAACGTGATCGCCTACAAGGGGACTCAGGCTAGTGTTGCGAAAGAAACTAGCCCACACACTTTCAACTATGATGATGAGGATACGGAATCCCCTGCCACACCCCAGAACGTTGGGGCAGCTATCACGAATGTGTTTTACATTGTGAATAGCCTGCACGACATATTCTATATATATGGATTTACGGAAGCTACGTATAACTTCCAGGATGACAATTTCGGCAAGGGAGGGCAGGGAAATGATCGCGTTTTTGCTTCGGTGCAAGATTCCGCCGATACCAACAACGCGGACTTTACTACGCCACCGGATGGGCAGAGTGGCACGCTTCGTGTTTACCTATGGGATTCTACTAACCCGGAGCGTGATGGTGGCTTGGAAAATGACATGATTACCCAGCTGTACGGCAAGGGCGTTGCAAGTCGCCTTACGGGTGGTGGCACAGCAGCATGTCTCAGTAGCTCAATTTCATCAGGACTGTTAGAGGGCTGGGGTGATACATTTGCCGAATGGCTCGAGCAAACGTCTGTGGTTTCTGACTTTACTTTGGGCAGCTATGTGACTAATACGCCAGGAGGCATTCGGTCTCATCCATACTCCCGGGATGAGACGGTCAATCCTCTCACATATACCGACGGACCGCCTTCAGCAGAAGTACACCAGATTGGAGAAGTATGGGCAAATATGTTGCATAACATTTTGGCTGCCTTGGCTGATAATCGTGGTTGGAGCGACACCGCCTTGACCGATCCCACGGGAAACCTGGGCAACGTTGTGTTTATGCACCTGTTGATGGATGGTTTGTCCATCCAGCCTTGCGAACCAACTTTCATTACCGCTCGCGATGCTATCTTACAAGCGGATCAAAACAGATATAATGGCGACCACTTTTGCATTCTCTGGCGGGTCTTTGCCTCTCGAGGGTTGGGCTTCGGTGCTGCCGAGGATAACGTCAACGAATACTCGGTTCCACCAGGTTGCTAAATCACTCAACACAGGCCAGGGATATTAAATACTATGTGGCCTATGTTGTAGCTTTTGGGTAAAATTTCCAATAAAATCAGTTACTAGACTCTGCCAGGGCCCATTTCAACCATTGTCGTACCAGTATAGCGAGCATCAATGAAGTGAATAAGTACTTCCTGTAACTATAGTGTAAGTACTGAACTGGCTACTCGTAACATAGAGCTCCACATCTCTGGTTTCGCAAGGTTTTGAGCTTTATGGAATTATGAAACAGGCACCAGAATTTCTCGTGCCCGCAACTCGGAACAATTCACGAAATGTTTGATCTTTTTGTACATGCCGTATGAGTCCCAGGGCTAAGCTCATGGTTTATTAAGCAATTTGCTAATAATTTAGTGCCAAATCGCGGCTTTTTGCAGTAATTAACCACGGCTAAGGTCATTATAAAAGTCGTGTGTTGGAGGAAGGCTTTATGATGACATCGCGCTGTGTGTCTGAACCATACACTAAGTATCTACCATTGTAAAAGACGCTGAATAACGACCGGAAGTTGCTCCCGTCCAGGGTAGGGCATGGTCAATTGAGATCTCCAAAGTCCATTTTTGCGATGCTAAGAAAAGTATTCTCGGCTCAGCTCTGCAGCGATCGAACTATGCAGCGATATCAACTGGAGCGTGAGCGGCCTGCATCCGAAATGCCGCGACGCAGAGCCCGCGCCAGGCGTCGCGAAGAACAATCCCGGTAATGGAAGAAATACGGTGCTTTTCTTATCGGGTTGTCTCGACCTACAGCGCTCGATTTACTCGATTTCCTCAATTATTTTTCTTTTACGCAAGATGCCAGGGTCACACTGCGTGATCTCGGTCCAACCACGCGAAGGTGCCACATCTGGAACCACCTACAACTGGACGAAGCCACAGTCTTACCACAGGAACCTCGTACATTCCAGCGCCAGTAGACGAAACTTTGGCGGCTTCATCATCTTGGAATTTGATTCTGAGATTTGGGCAATTTCTTTCAACTCATTGTGGCATTTTTCTGTATAAAGCTCCTTAGAATATGGAATCAGGATTGACATCGTCATCCTTTCCATACGGCCGACTCCAAGCCGTATCTGGACGTATTCCCTCCGTACTACTGTATCGTTAATTGCAGACGCAGACCCTGTAGCCGCATTAGTTGAACAATCACTCAGCGCCTGCGCCTTTTTGAAAATAAACTACTTACGAGTTCGCATTGCAATGTCCTCCATGGATATCACCGTGCTGCGCAAGGCACTATTACAAGTCGCATTAGTTTCGGTTAAGCAATCAGTCAAGCAATCAGTATGATTGATATGTCCGTGGGCGGAGAAGAGGACAAATGAAAGATTCCCATGCTAAGGATAACGTACAGAGGCAGAACAAAATGCATTGGCAGCATCGAACTTCCCAATTTCTCCAACTTGGCAGCTGGTACGCTTGTCGAAGATGAATCGAGCAGAGCAGACTCCAAGGAGGGCTGCGGAGAGTAGAAAGGAGCACTTCATTGTTGCAAGCTGCACGAGGACTTTTTGTGGATGACTTGTGGTAGTTGCTTCGAGTGATTTTTCCAACAGGAGTCCAAGAAACATACTTGGGGCGCAACGAGTGTTATTTGTAGACTCGGTGAAAGCCAACAGATGTCCCCTTTTTTTGTTTCAGAAAGGGATGAGAATTGTTTCAATCTAGGATTCCAGAGACCTCTTCTCTAGGTAATGATCGCTGATAGATTCTGACTTGCCGCCTTCAGACAGAGCATGGATGAGTTTTGACACTGCAATCAAGTGTACTGCCCATTCTAAACGAGCATAAAATCATGGTATTTTGCGGACGTGGGTATCATGATGTCCAATAGAGCTGAACTTCTTGGACCAACCGGTTCCATTTTCAACCGTTCCTACGTTTTGGACAGGCCTTACTAATTTAGAAGCAACCATGTTACCAGCTGTAAAGGATACGAATTACGAAGGCTGAATATGTGTCTTAGACTTTCATTACTAATTTGTAGATCATGGCATGGTTATGAGACATAATACCGACAGCCAAGGGAGAGTGGCATTGAAGCTCATGGCTTGCAGACTATTAACCAGTGACGTGCTGAAGCAGGCCCAGCCAACACTTCAAGATTTCAACGGAATACAGGTATTTATCCTATCCGGGTGTTGTTAAAGAGGGCTGAAATTATTTTGCAGTACGTTTTCTTTGCCGTGGTGGAAGGAATATGCTGCTAAGTAAGAGAGTAGCTTACCTAGACATGTCTCAAGCCGAAGTCCGAATACGTGAGGGCACGTATATAAATCTAGGTGCAATCAATGTATAGCAGTTAGCTACTGAGGACCCCTGCATTACATTTGCAGGCGAAAAACGCTACGCAACACCGGCTCAACAGCATATAATTAGTACTACTAATAAAAATAAATCTTTTATGTCCGACTAAAATTAGCTCTCGCTGTAGCAGCAACAAACTACAGTACTCCAGCAATCCAATAATTAACCATGGCGAGAGCAACTGCAGGCTGGTCCTTAGGCACAAAGTGCCCAGCCTCATCCACCTCCATGTAAGAGAAATTCTCATATCGCTTATGATATCCCCATAACCTTTTCCCTGATCTACAGGGATCATCGGAATCAGCACACGCAAAAACAGGCAGAAAGGCCGCCGTCTCAAACTGCACTTGTCCACCCCAAGACAGACTGTCAACGAAGCGCAACATGCCAGGCGCACTACACAGCCAATCTTTGTTTCCAGCATAAACCAGAACCTTAATACCAGCATCGAGAATCTCAGTTACCCAAGGATGCGATGGGTACCCTACCTCCCCACTTTCAAAGAAGTCTTGGAAAACCTGGTCACTAGAGCCGGCGAATTTCCCCGCCTCATCGTCAGCGCCGAACGCCTCCCGCACCTTTTCCTCATTCAGCCAATCGATGAGTCCACCTGGTGGATCGACACAGCGGTCGGGAGATTTCGTACAGTTTATTCGCACGTCGTATGGGTACCATGGCGTCTGTTCAATCTGGAACCACTGAGTCTGTTGGCAAAAGGCGTCGGAGATATTGCAGACACCACGTTCAAAGCCGCTCTCACGGCAAGCAGCCTCAAGCCTTTCGCATCGTGGCTGCGCCTCGGCCAGGTCTTTGCACTGCGTCGTGTTGAGAATCGCGTTTTTTAAGCAGCCCATTTCATGGAATCCCCGCCTCTGCACGGCCTGGTCCATTAATCCATTGCCGATTAGGATGCCCTTGAGATTGATCTTGCTCTTCCCGCGGCTAGATGTACGGGATACCAGTTGCATGAGCGGCGAGGAGTGTGAACGGTGAATCTGAGCAGCCAGAGCGGGCACGTAGCTCCCACCGTAGCTCTCCCCGGCAATGTAAAAGTCGCGCGCGGCCCAATCAGGCTTTGCGGCAAAGAGGCGCTCGACGAATGCCTCCAGGTGGTCAGTGGACCCTCGAAGGGTGCGCACCCTCTGACCATGAGAGAACCCAACCCCCAGTGGCTGATCGACAAAAATGACGGTCGCATTTGAGTTCCAGGCGTAAGGATTGTAAGCGAGGCCATCGGTGCCGCTCCATTGGCAGGGGCCGAGTTCCTCGAGTCCTCCAAAGGCGACACCTGATGCACCTGGGCCGCTACATTAATACGTCAGCCTACCATTGCCCAAGGTTGGGGATTCCGTGCGGGTAGTTACCCTGTGAGCCAAAGAATTACTGGGTCATCTGCGTGTTTGCTTCGACTCTCCGCTGCCCAAAAGAACATGTGATTCTCGTCTACTTGCACGTTAATACATAATCTTGAATTGGATCACAAAGCCCTACCCCAGTCCACGTAGCCGGAAATGGTATCATCCGCACAAATGTCACGACTCGTTTGCTTGGTACGGACCGAAAAGCCCTGGCCGCGATAGACGTTCCATTTGTTGCCAATAGTCGAAGATGCGACCTGGCGGATGGCGAAAATCAGCAATACTAGCCGAATGGAGAGCGAAATCGCTGACAGGCCGACGATGGGCATGCTGAATTCGCCGCAAAACTGACGCTAAATGAATTGATGAAATTCAACTATCTTGAAGCTTGTTCTCTAGATGCGAAAAGTGAGTCTGTCACAATTTGGTAGGGGAGTGGTAGGAAGCTTGATGTAAAATGGAGATAATTAAACAGAGCTGTCCTAAACCTGTCCGGTTCGCATCTGTGGTGGTTTGGTACGGAGAAAAAAGAACTCTGGTCTCTCAAAAATGCAGTCTATAATACCAGCGGTTACCAGTCGGCTATCGACGGCCGAGTCTGAGTCGTTAGAGCAAAAAACAGTACCGCTTGCTCTACTCTCGGCGTCGCGGAGTCGCCTGTGTGAATAGTTGCTACTAATTGCCTAATTAGGAACCTGGGAGCGACCAAGGCGGGCTGAATGACACCAAAAACGCCACAAGGTCCGAATCTGTGGAAGTACCGGCAATTTCCAGTGGTAGCAAATGCGAAATTGATTCTTTTATTCAAAATCAAAGGCGAAAGGCGCTGAGTGATACTTTTCTTTGCCAACACAATCATGGTATTATCGACAAAGTTGCGGCTACTCGGCGCGGCCCTCGGCCTGTTTGCATCAAATGTCGCCTCACTCGCCGGCAGCTACGACATTTACAAGTCAAAGTATGATCCAAGTGCCCAGATCCGGGTCCAGAAACACGGCGGAAATGCAGTCTGTCACGGCGGAGTTCCTAGCTACAGCGGATGGGCCGACCTCGATCACCACCACATGTTCTTTTGTTAGTGAGCCTTGCCAAGAGAGGTGGTTCCAAGTGGAACTCGACTAATGAAGCCTTAGGGTACTATGAAGCAAGAAATGCAAAGCCCAATACGCCCGTTATGCTTTGGCTGACTGGTGGCCCCGGAGGCTCCAGTCAGGTATCCGCGTTGGTTGAAAACGGAGACTGCTACTTTGACATGACCTCTGGCGAGCCGAAACGCAATCCATACGGCTGGACCGAAGATTTTCACATGATTTATCTCGACCAGCCTGCTGGCGTGGGCTTCTCCTATGTGGATAACAACACAGAACTACCCCGCAGCACCGAGGAAGCCGCGCCAGATGTCGTTTGGTTCCTGAAACTGTTCAGTGAAGCTTTCCCGAACATTGCCCGCAATCCGCTGCATGTTGCTGGCGAATCGTTTGGCGGCCGCTGGGCTCCCGTGTTCGGCGACTTGATTATCAAGTACAATGAGCTCACCCCACTAGACGAGCAGATACCGCTCGCATCACTCGTCATAGTGAGCCCCTGGACAAGACCGGGAATACAGCTTGTCTCAACCTTTGATGTTTCATGCTTCCCGTTCAAAGAGCACTCTGCATACATTAATAGTAGCGCCTGTGCCAAAATGGAAGCGGCCTATCAGCATTGTGAGACGGTCATGCAAGCATGCGAGTCAACCAATGATCCTCTGGTTTGTAAGGAAGCCAGCCGCTACTGTATGGAAAACATTGAGGGTGTGGTCGAGAACCAGCTTGTGAATAAGTATGATCGTCGAATGACGTGTGCCAGGCCCGGAGAATGCTATCCCATCATGCTACAAGTACAAGACTGGATGAACTCAAAGGCTGTATTTGGAGACATGCTTGATGTAGTGAATCAGTCCGGCGGTCTAAAGACTTCATTTGACTTTATGAGTATGCGGACATACGCTGACTTTCTGGACTCTGGAGACACCTTTATGGATAGTTCTCGCTACGTGAGTAGTATACTTACCAACAGCAAAATTCCGATGTTTTTTACTGCTGGAGACTCGGATGTGATGGTCAACCCCAAAGGCGTTCGTGAGACACTTGAGCGCATCCGCTGGGACGGGCGGCCAAATTTCAAGAATTCACCGTTTGAGCAGTTTCCTTCCAGCTCCACTAATGGGGGCGCAGACAGTGGCCGAGCTGCGGCAGTGATGAGAAGGACCAATCGTCTCTGGTATGCAGAAGTGGGCGAAGCTGGCCACATGGTATGTTTCTCGCACACTCACGCTTTACTTGTACTAAGTGTTATGAAATAGGCGCCCTACGATCAGCCAGAAGTAATGCTCATGCTAGTTAGAAACTGGCTCGCCCATGTCGGACAAAACGATACTCACGCTGTTTCTCACCTGAGGAATTTGGAAAAGAATGTACAGACGGTCTTCTCAGAAGAGTTGTGATGGGGAGTAAGACAGACTTGTAGCTGTATTTTGGCAGTGCAAATGATAACCTTGCGACAATTTTAGTTTTAAAAACAATTTAAAACAATGCAACATGTACACTAGCCATGCAATAATTATTAAGCAGTAGTCTAGTGTAGACTTTAGTCTAGAACATATTTCCATGACTCTACCAATGTGTTCCCCCTCGGCCAGAATTCGACATTGAATGTGGAGTCTACTCCACGTACTACCGCAGCTTTAATACTCTCATTATACTTTGCATCGAGCATAGACAGAGGTCCAGAGAAATGATCAAGCTCATGTAAACCAGCTTTTGCTGCTCTAGAGTCGTCACGAAGTCCACGTACGACATTCTCCACAGCAAAAGCGGAAGTTTCATCAAAGCCAAGATCGTACATGAATTGATCTTCTCTAATCATGCGCACGGGTCGGGTCAACTCAAGGGGAAAGCTCGACGGCGACGGAACAATGAGCCGCGTCCCCACAGACATTCCTTGAACTAGCTCGTGGGCAGCGTCAGAGCCAATGTAGTTTCCCAGCCAGGCGACGTAATCTTCAATCCCTACACTATCACCAGCGTTTTGTTGGCGGAGTAAGTCCAAGACGAGATCATCGAGAGATAGTTTCGAATTCGTTGCTTGCTTGATTACGTCGTTGACCTGGATGGCGAATGTGATGCCTCTCCGATAAGGCAGTCTCTGAGCGGTAGGCATTGCCCATACCTTTTTGAAGGCATCAGCGACGGATGTGCTCACCAGTGGACTGGTGTAATAGGCTGAAAGCCGGCTATTGAATGCGGCTAAAACGCGCGCATCGTTAATAATCCCCAGTCTGTAAAGGAACACCAATGAGTAATACTCGGCTAATCCTTCACTAAACCAATTATCATAACCATTGGTGCCTTTGAGAATCACCCAGTTATGCACCATTTCATGGGTAAGAACCTCAACCATGGCGTCTATTGCAACGGGTACCTTTTGGTCGTCAAGGTTATAGCAAAAGGTGAAACTTCGAAGGACGGCTGTACCGCTACCCTCATTAGATGTACGGTAGGGGTTGTATCGAAGAAATACTCGATAGGTATCTTCATTATCATTGAAGAAGTGAGACATGGCTTGAAAGGTGTTGGAGATCCTCGTCGCCATCTCATTCGCATCAAAGGGAGGGTCTCGCAACCAATACATGTTGAAGTTCTTCTCGTCTTCCTTGAGAGGGATAGTGTCATCCCTATATGAATGAATTGGTCCGACCATGAAATAAGTGCTCCATAGCTCGTCCAGTCGTAGCCGGCGTGTAGCTGTGCTTGACGAGTGTCCAAATGTCCAAACTGCCTGGGTACCACTTGGAGACGATGACAAGTCCCAGCTCAGCTGGATGTCGTATTCTTCGTCATTGCCGGAAACCGGCAGAGCCAGGAGGCCATACCCGGAAGTGAGAAGGCCATTTGCTTCCATGCGCATATCAAAGCTTGGTCCTCCGCGAGTCGACTTGTCCACCGGCCGAGGAAGCGCGCTATAGATGACCTTGACAGAACCCATGGGCTTGCGCACAGGCCGGTAATATTCAATTACAACATTTGGCGCCGGGGTATCAATTTCCGATACAAGCGCGAGGGTGCCGTCGTCATCAGTTGCCACGAGGCTGGCTGGTTTAATAGAGAGCACCGAGGTTCCTGAAATAGTTTTCGGCGCCTGAAGGAGAACTGGGAGTCTGCTAGACTCGGTGGTGCTATCATCGGGGACGAAGTGCAATTCAACAGTGACGGACGTGGCCTCGCCATGATTGTATTCAGGCGTCAGATTGATTCCTAATTTGGATGTGACGGGATGTGAGGCTTTCTCCACTGGTGCGCCCAGGACCTTTTGCTCTGAATTGCCTAACATCCCCAGTTTGAGCATTGTAACGCTTGATGAAAAAGACAGCTGTGCCAGAAACAGAATCAGCGTGGCAAGGTAGGTGAAAAGCATGGCTGCAGAATTTCGATGTGAGGTGCGGGTAAATACAGTAGCCATTTGCTTGTTAGCCTGCCGTTGTTCAGTCGCTCTTCAGTTCCACCTCCACGTCAGCTCTTCGGGTTGTCTACCCGATAACTTGGTGGGTTCTCTCCGTTTCCTAATTAGGCATCAGTTAGCGACCATGCTCGCTGACGTGATGTGTCCTGCATACATTAGTCTGCTGCGCTGTGCAAAGTTTCATTATCGGACTGCTTGCTTTAGGGACACGGGAACGTTAAACACCGGAAGCGCAATTTGTTACGGTCGGACAACTTCATTATGTGCTCTCAGTTAGACGCCTCGACTCGCGGTCAACACAACATCGCCAATGGCGAAGCTGTCGACAGGGAAAAGGATCTTGAAGGCGTTACCCTGTTTGATCCCGAGACCAACCCATACGGGGTCATTGATGCTTCAGGAGCTTCCAATGCCTTGATGAGGGATTGGCTTGCAAGCTATTGCGCTGCCAACTACGACAATTCGCCAGTAGATGAGTGTAAGTGGCGTCACCTCCTTGGTAGCTTGTGCTCAAAGTTCTCACGCTACGCTATGATGTAGATTTGCTGTATGGAGGCGTTACTGGCACCCAAGGTATGGCAAATGAAAGCAATGTACTGGGATTTCGACAAAACCCGTTGCTAAGAATTATACAGAGCTCGCCGAAGCTGTCGCTCGCTTCATAAACCGCAAATTCCGGCCCTCGGATACCATTTTGCCGCAGCACATATTGGCTACAAATGGTGTTTCTTCACTTATTGATATGCTTGCTTTCAATATTTGCGATGAAGGAGAGGGCATTTTGTTTCCTGTCCCTGCCTATTCCATGTTTGGCCACGACCTTCGTTCCAAGGCTGGCTTGACCCTGCTCCCAGTGTCAACCAAGGGCATAGGGAACGAATTCCTTGCAAGCTCTGCAGATGCTTTTATTGAGGCATTTGAAAAGGTATATCAAAATGCGACCGACCACGGTGTCAAAGTCAAGGCTGTTCTCATCAGCAACCCTTCGAACCCTATAGGCAGGTTCTACTCTAGATACACACTAACCAGGCTTGCGCAATTCTGTGGGCGTCATAATCTTCACTTTGTATCTGACGAAATTTATGCTCTGTCTGAATTTCCCGCGGCCATTAATGAGGAATTTCTGCCAAGCTTCACCTCAGTTCTTAGTCTAGAACACGACCCTCGCAACCACATAAATGCGAAGAACATCCATGCCATGTATGGTGCAAGCAAAGATTTTGGCATGGGTGGCTTACGGATAGGATTTCTTATCACGAGAAATGAGCAGGTTTGGAAGGCATGCAGGCGTGTCGCGTAAGTATCTAATATTCTCCAGTACCTTACGCAGGGTCATGCGCTAATACCGCTCAGGGTCTTTACTTGGCTATCCAATTTCCCAGTTGATTTCTTCACTCGTTTTCTCGACGACACAACCGTTGTTGATCACTTTATATCTGTTTATAAACAGCGTCTAAGAACGAAGTATCTGGCTGTATCGGCATGCCTGAAGGAGAATATAATCCCCTTCGACGCTGCAAATGGCTGTCTCTTTGTTTGGTTGGACCTAAGCTACTGGTTACGATATTTTGATGGGCAGGATCGCGTAGGCATTATGCCCTCTCAAACTGTCGCCTCTGTTGAAAGAGAAACCCGCGAAAGACAACTAAGCAAGTACCTTATCCGTCATGGTGTCTTTTTGAGTAGTGGAGAGGTAAGGTTAACGTCTTCATCTGGAAATGAGTCCGAAACATTACGCCATTGCTCCCGTTTCTGACTCTTGTCTTTAGCTGTCTGCGTCACCCACTGCTGGCCGATTTCGATTCGTGTATACAAGTGAAGGGGAACGTGCTATCTTGTTAGTACAGCGTCTTCGGGCTGCCTTAGATGAGCTTGAGCAAGGCGCACCCTTTACTTCAAAAGAATACATGTACGAATCGGACGATGATAGCGTTAATAAGACTACGGGAGTGAAGGTTTCTGCAAAGGCTGGATACTATGGAGCTATCAGAAAAGTCAAGCGGGCGCTGTGCTTCTTCTAGAGAAGAAGTTTTGGAAAACATAGAATAATAATTGCGCCGTACCTGTCAGTAACTATGCATTAATTTGGCTTTTTCAATCTCTTCCCTTGTCTAAGCAAGGAGCCTGGTATATGTCTCCGTAAAGGATTGCTTCATTTAGCACTCTATATTCAACAGCCTCAATTGGCTTGTTAGCTGGCGGGCTAGCTAGCTAGATCGCTATCTGAGACGATCGTGACGGTAGCCACTATAACCAGCATCAGCTACAACAACAGAAAAGCACTCAGAAAGTCAGGCGTCCGTATCAATTCCCAATATAATATGCAGTACGCAGCTTCTAGTACACGTAACATGTCAACGTAACTATCATATTGCCAGGCTTCAACTAAACTGTCATCGCTGGGGCACTACCTCATAACTATCATTTAACTACCAAGATTTGGGCCCAAACTTCTCGCCCTTTGCAAGCTTCAACCAGCGACAGTCCTGAAAATCACAAGTACTCGTATTCTGAGTAGTACCCCACAAATTTGGGACCTGGAGAATGCCAAGAATTAATATATACTCACTTGTGGATAACACTTTATGATTGACGCGTTTCTACGTACCGTAATATTAGGGTAGGTGATGGCAAAGAATTGGATAAGCGCTGAAATGACTATGCCAGCGGTAAAGGCACTAGACAGGACCAAGGCGTACTTGGACCACCATGCGAGATGCCGAGTTTTCAGATACCAACCAAAGAAAACCGAAAGAGGAAGGGCCTGCCAGAATATGGAGAAGTTTAACGGCGCCCATAGAATGGAACCCAAAACTACAAAGGATAAATCTATAAGTTGACATACTCTGAACTGAAAGGCAAAGACGTACGAAGAATAATAAGGTTGACGGATTGCACTGCAGCGAGGACATAGGTACTTACAACGGCAAAGAGAATCTCTAGCGTCGCTACATAGTTGCTCACTGCTGCAATTAATCCAATGGGAATAACGAATATGATCGAGATGAGAAGAGAAATCGGAATCGTCCCTATTGAATTGGCAAAATGTCAGTTTTTGTAAGCCAAAGTGTAAATTAGCAAAACTCCTTACATCCGCTGGCCTGAGTTGGCCATGCGTACATGCCTACGACGCCAAGAACGATAGCGACAACTCCGACGGCGAGAAAAATCCACTGCTCACGAGGTTAATAAGACAGTAAAGATGGCTTGAATGGAATCACATACCTCTGGGCACTCTTGGTATTGTTTCATCGCCCGAGAGTGGGCGTCGTTTCTTCCAGCATACGCATCCTCTCGTTTGAAGACTAGTTTCATGGTCTTGAGTATCGACTTGCCGTACCAGAGCACACTAAAAGTCAAAACGGCAATGAGCATCATGAACATGCCCGCGAATCGAGCGGTACTTGATGCGGAGAGAAACACAGACGAGTATGCCTTGTACTTTGCTTCGTCCAAGTGTAAATCCTTGGTTAATATGCGAGCCGCCTGGTACGGATGGCCCTGGTTGTCATAAGCTAGCCAAGAGTTGATGGGAAGATAACCACTCCAGAAGGAGTTTGTGAAGAAGACAGGAATGATGACACAGACCGCCCAGACAAGCATGGAGCCCACTAGCTGTGCCGCGATAGGGAGAGGGATAAGGATCGGGTCGAGGGTAGCGAACCAGTTCCAGTCGAAGCTACTCAATGGATTCAGGCCAAGGTTAAGTAATAACTTCCTGTGATAATTGAGAGAACGGCACTGGTCGGGTGAATCCAGCTAATCCAGTTAAAGAATGTGAGTGTAGGAAAGATTGTGTTTGGTAGCCAGAAGTATCTGCACGATGGTTAGTAATCGGAACATTGGGCGACATTGAGGATAGCGCTAACAGGAACATGCATCCAAATGCGACACCGAAGAACTTGAACCGGGTGCTTTTCCATCCGTTGACAGCATAATTGCTCGATGATATAAGTGTCTCGTTCAAGACGCCCTGTGAGAGACACTGCCACCAAATCATGGCCGGTGGATACACGAGAAGTCATCGCGAGAAGCCTGCCAAGCTAAAACCCAGTAACTGGGTGCTCAATACCATGCAAATTTGGTATCCCTGTCACTTTTGGTTGGTTTTTTATACCTATAGAGCTGGCATAGTAGTAGAGACTTACAAAATTGCCAGCAAATTCTTGTCCTAGGAAAAGAGGGAGCTTTTGGATGAAGATGACGTCCATGACGTACGGGACACCTGGACTACTGTCTCAGCGAACTGCATGTTAATGGCCGACACAAAACATACCGCTTGTTACGTTGCTCATGATGGTAATGAGAGTCTGCTCCTTTAGGGACCACGGCCCTGGGTTAAGATTGAATTCAAATCGAGTTCCTTTCAGCCAGATTCGATCGGGGAGAATTTTCTCAGCTAGTTTACCCATAGGCATCGCTAAAAGTTGGGCGAGACTTACGCCCACGACGATGGCTGGTGCGCGAGGGTGGAAAAACTGGTTGATGGCTGCAATGCCTACCGCCCAGAGAAGACCTATCAGCTGTACATTAATAAGGGCAAAATTAACTCTAGTATCAAACCACTCACCAATCACCCAGGCACGAACGGTTCCTGCCGGAATACTGGGATCATCGTCCGGTCTAAAAGCTGATCGTACCTCTCTGTACGCAGAATCACTTGACAAAACGGCAGCAGTCATGATAAAGTGTTTCCTCCCGGTCGAGATTGGCCTTGTCCGATCCAGTGTTTTCAATGTTTAAAAGTTCACGAACATGAGCAATGACGGAACCAGGCACCGAGAGGTCATCACTGTCTGATGAGCATCCTATCTCGTTCACAGCTCGAGGTGATAACCTACTTGTACTCGTCGATATACTCGGCCAGGACTTGCCTTGCCTCTTGCGGGCTTAGACCCTGGGCGATTGGGAGAGCCCTCTCAACCTGAGCAGGCGCAATTCCAAACTTTAGGTACTTGTTCGCCCATTCCTCTTCAAAGGTAGTGCTATTGCCAACCGCGGTAGACAGCTGTGCCGTTATCTCGGTTAGTCTTACGAGGTTAGAAATGACAAGACAAAGGGATTTATTACTAACAGTGTTGCTCTGTATTTTCACAGTCTTCTCATCACTAGCAACTGTGTTGACCTCGGTTGGTTGTTCCATGGTGAGTCGCCTCACCGGAAGTATACAGAATAGTTGATTGAATTTGACTTCATCAAAAGTCGAGCGTAATGGCCCATTGTACATGAATCGTGTTAACCTAAACCGTGAGAGATGCCCCACACCGCGCGTGTAAAGGCCGTTATTGACTTATTGCCTATAAATCGTTCAACCCCGCACAGCTGCTAACCAGAAGTAGCACGAGGCAACAACGAAATATTCGACTATGCCTGTTTGAGCAAGTAGAAGCGATGAGGCGTGGCAAGAATCCGGGGCTTGGTGATATTGAGCTTCAGCTACGCCGATGCTCTGACTTAATGGGGAAGCAGAGCATTAGCAGGCCAATTATTGGGCGTTTGATTATAGAGACACAGCAAGCCCCGCGCAGGGAAAGCCCCGTGGGGAGACGCCGGATACGATGCGGTGAGCCGGAAGATGGGCAGCCTGGACCACATGGCGTTAGGCGGCGATCCAGGCTCAAAGAGGTGAACGATATGTAACCGGGTCCACCAATAGCATTAGTTATCTTTCTTCTATCTTTCAAAAGCTGCCTATCATTGAGTCTCTATGCAAGGCCTCATTACTGGCGACGGATCAATGTACTCCGTATGGGTAGCCGTATGCTAGCTTGACCTACAGCCAGCTACCCTTATAACCTTTTTCTGCTTGCTACCTGTCAGCTCTTGTTTTGAGGCCAAGCCTTGATATATCCTTCTAATGGCGCTGAGAAGGGCGCTGGAAGTAGCCCTAATTTCTGCGCGGGGTGGTGATTAACGATTCAATAAGGGGTTTGGCTTGGATGGAGCCTGTGCTTCTATAGGTAAGCTGAAACTATAGTAAATTAAGTAAGATTTTTCCAACCAGTTTACTTAATTTAACCTATGAGAAATTCCGGCTCTGCGTGACACTAATCGACTTTGACCTTAATAACAGCGGCATCAACAGCATCAACAGAAGTCTGCAAGGCGACCAATTATTTAAATAGGAATGTTTCAAGATGATGAAGAAAAGAAAAACGTAATGATGCCTTGAATGAAATTACAGCGACCAGGCTATTTTATCGTCCGTAGCCACTCCCCAACAACAATCGACACAGGCTCCCGTTGATCAGCAGCCGCCATATGGCCAGCATCATCAACAGTGTAAATCTCAAGACCTGGAACTCCCTTATATCCACCACCAGTTAATTCTTCTCCTGCTTCATTCGTCCATGTCCACTTGGTGACGGTTTGTGATCTGAAATCCACTTGGCGATTCCAGGGCAGATTGTCGTACGTCATGAGAATACCCGGTGTGTTTCTTTGGAAATGTTAGACTTTTCTGCAATATTCAGCGAGGGCTTCTTTGCAACTTACACTGAAACATCCATGTTACCGTTAACGACAAGGACTTCAGTTTGGCTATTTAGAAGGCTCGCGAGCTCCATGGTCCGCGGGACACTAGTGCTCGGCTCTTGGGACCATTTGCCGTTAAGATCAAAGTTTATTCCCGTGTAATTGATGTGCGTATCGAATCCCAGCAGTTCTTGGATGTCTCTGCGGCCCAGATAAGCAGTTGGAGACCCTGTCAACCCCTTGTCACCTGCATCACAGACGGGCGGGTGTGGGCAAGGTTCTCGCACTAAACTGGTCAGTTTGTTCCTCCATAAAGCAGATAATATTTGATTGAGGTCAGCTCACCGTCGTAAGGGCTGTGTCTATGAGCCTCTACCTCTTCGCCGAAATAAGTGTATACCGTGCTTTGGCAATATTCAGCCGCAGCCATGCAGGCATGGCCATCGCGAGTGATTTCACAAATGACCTGAAGCCGCTCGCATTCTGGAATGGCCGCTGCCATTGCAGCACAGCTGGTATCGTTGAAGCGTAGAGGGGATCCGCCATCTTGACAAAACATGTTGTAGTGCCCGGACGCAATGTATGTGCTGCTGACGACCGCATTCAGTAGTATGAGGCCTGATATGTGCAGTGTCGACTTGCGTCGCTGAGCTTTGCTTCGCTGTGCAATGTCAAAGGCGTAGCGTGGCGCATAGGCTCCTCCAAAGGACTCGCCTGCGATTACAATGGGATTACTAGCAAATTGGGGGAAGATGTTGCCGAATATGGTATCAAGCAAGGCAATAAAGTCTGCTGATGCCTCTGCTAGATCTTTAGGCAGAGTTTCCGGATTCGCGACCGTTGAGAGCCCAACGCCAGCTGGTTGACTGAGTAGCATGCTAGTTAGCAATTGGGATGGTAGACTTTAAGCACTTCCTAGCCGGCAGAAGCTTACTCGATAAATAACATGTTGGCGTGTTTTGTCCAGCTGTATACATTTCTATACGTGCTACTGGCATTGGGATGCAGTAGACATGGCCCAGAAGCTCCGAAGAGGCCCATCATGGAGCTCGCACCGGGGCCGCTATCCCTATGGTCAGCTACGTTACAGGCAAACGTCGCCATTCGCGGCCAGGAACTCACCCATTTAGCCAAATAACCACTGGTTTGTCTTTGGCTTCCGCTTCACTCTCAAAGAACCCTAGAATGCTGTGTCAGCACTACTTCTGCGGTTTTCAAGGTTGCATATTATGAGAAACGTACAAAAAAACATGGACTTGTCGTCCGTTACATTGACTCGTCCAGTGAATTGCCGAGATCCCGCATCGCAGACCCTGGAGTCCTGCTCCTGTACCATCCACCCATCAGCTTGTATTTTTCCGTCTTGGGAGTCAGCCTGGATTGGTTGCTGTGCTCTCGGCCCATCTACAAGCCACTTGGTTGCGCTGCTGTCTGATTTGGGAGCCTCAAGACTGTTGCCGGTTACCCCAGCCGCCAAAATGCCAAGGGCGAAGACCTGGCTGGTACGCATTCTGTCCTGTGATGTCAAATTGAGGTACGAGAGCGCTCGAGGTTTGAAAGAGGCAGACAAGAGGACATCAATTGATTTTGATTAGGAAGACTGCCAGGTTTTGCTGAAAGTGTCCATCGCTAAGTACTGCCTAGATAGGCATGGTGGCCAAGACAAAACCGGCTCACTCCGTAGCCCACCAATTTTTGGGATGACGAGGACTAGCCAGTGCGGTACTAGTCCAGGAGCTTTTTACTGACTCCTTTCCCTTCTAGCTTATCACAGCTAACTGGAGAGACTGCTCTCTGGCGACTTGGGCTTGCCGTCTCAAGCCAAACCGGCCCACATTTGAGCAGCCCAATGTCTGTTCTCTGTCTGCCGACCGAACGTGCTTCTTCCCATCAGTGTTGACATTGCAGCAACTTGTGCGATAGTGAGACTGCACCTGAGAATACATGATTGCTGAGTTATCACTGAGTTATCACTACTAAACTCGCATAACGCAATGCCGCGACAGGAGAGTTCACATCGTTCAAGGGACGGGATCAAGCGCGCCAGAACCGGTTGTCTCACCTGTCGCCGCCGTCGATGCAAGGTACGTGACTTTTACCGGCAAAAATAGCTCATCGGTATTCTCACAAGACATAATCCGCTCTAGTGTGACGAGCGAAAGCCTGTCTGTAATAACTGCCTCCGGCTCAACCTCCAGTGCGATGGCTACCAGCGCCAAATCACCTTTCGTGATGATACGAATCGCATCAAGGAAAAGTCCAGAACCAGCGAAGTACAAAAATGGGCGGCTATCCGTGCTGAAGATCGTCGCTTGTCTCTACGTAGGAGCCCGTTGGCAGCTCCGGTTGATAAATCTGATCAGGACATCGACGAGGATACAACGCGAACAACGACAGTAAACCTCAACAGTAGTGGCCATCGAGAGACTTTGAACGGTTCTGAAGTCGGTACGGGGTCAGAGTTATTGTCCCCGAATCCACATGCTTCAACTCCTCAACCAGACATGGATTGGTCGGCAAGCACGCCGTCGAATCCTTCGCTGGGAGCTACATTCACAACGCCGCCGTCATCAGCTTCTGGCATGCCGGCCTCTTCACTCAGCCAGCCATTGCGTCTTGATGCATTTTCAGATGGGCTAGCTGAGGTGGTATTCTCCGAACAATTGTCATCCATGGGACGAGACGGTACCAGGTGGAATTTGTCAAGAGGCATGACTACGGACGTGACTGATATGTGGACACCTGCCTTGCAACTTTGTGACCTGGCCAGCGCGAGTACACGAGTCGACCCTGCCTCGGAGGGCAGCTATATCAGCTCACCTGCGCAAGAGTCAATAGCAACAGAAGAGAGCCTTTTTGTGTGTCCCCCGCACTTAACCAGATACTATCTCAGTCATTGGGAGGAGAAGCTGCTCCCGCGGCTTCCGTCTGGGTTGACAGAGGCCTACCACCTTTTCGGTACCACCAACCTTTTTCAAGAGACTGCAATTGCCATTGCGGCCGCTGATCTGGCGACATGTCCGCCAAGTAAGCCTCCGCCGAACACCCATTCCAATCAACACAACATTGCTAGCGTGTGCATGTACAACCGTGGCCTGGCGCAGTTCTCGCTACAAATCCACAGCGGCAGCCGCGACTCTTACGTTTGGAATCTGTCACTCATACTTCTCTTCGCCTGCTACGAGATTGGATGGGGCACAATAGTCGGGGCCGTCGTCCACCTCCGCGAGGCTGACGATTTAATCGTCGGCGGTGGGCTAGGCCCTCTGAAGGACTCGACTGTTGGGTCAAAGCTGATCTGCGCATGGATGTCCATACGATCTCAGGTAGCTGCAGACTGCGCACCCAGCAGTCTGCAGAGTTTTGCACTCTTCTTGCGTTCCAACCCGGCTGAAGCCGCCCTTAATGAAGTCAACATGAAGTTTGGCTCTCCTGGCGAGAGACTTGCCCCAATTTTTGGCGAGGCCGCTTTCTTTGCCAGATTAATTCGAGTCGCTCGACTCATCGGGTTCGAAAATGGAACGACCGCTCGACGCACTTTTACCAGGGGCCTGAAGGTCATAGGTGCTACCAGCTTAATACCTCACGCACCGATCAGGATGCTGCAGCCTGAGATGCTCGCAATCTTGGCCAAGTTGCGCCAACAACTGGATGCCTGGCATAACAGCCTCGCACCCATTAATCTCCCATACGAGACGTTTACCTCGACAAGTTTGGACATAGATCCCTCCCCCACTCCCGACTTTTGCGTAAAACCTTTATACTTCCATTCCAACACCTCAGCGCTCGATTATTTGCGGTACTGTCTTGCACAATGTCACTGCTGCATGAAGAATATAGACATGTGCACAAAACCCAGTTCCTCAGATGACCCGAATGCCGAATCGTGGGCGACACTCTCTCTGCGAATTCTTGCTGGCCTAGGGGACAGCAGTGCGAACCTGGATACCTTCCTCACAGGCATCCCCTGGATCCTGGCAACAATGTCTCTTTTGATTCGCACAACTCGTGTGATCACTTTCATGGAATCCTGGATATCGCGCATGGATTGGATGAAAAATGCCAATCCAACCAAATACATGTCTACTCATTTGGCGGGAAAAATGCTGCTAGTCATGCGGAAGTATTTACAGCGCGGCCGCAAGATTTTGTTGCTATTTACCAACATTAATGGCAATACCGAGAGAAGGCAGGTTCACGCTGGACTGACAGATATCAAAGCCGTTCTAGTGGGTTTTGATATCAATAGCGGCGAGCAGTTCACTGAAGTTGTGAACATTGCGGACATGGACGACGGCATATCAGACTGATTAGGTACAGGAGCGGGGTATCTGAAAAAGATTTGTAATTCCAGATTTCCAAAGGATTGCGCTCGAAGTTATACTTCAACACGCCGGCAAATTAATAGAAATTCGGAATATGTACTAGGTGATGACCTGCTTTTTCAAATACAGGCTACATGGCAGAGCCGCTGACACTAGAGCTGGCCGATGGGAAGCGAATATTGTATTATCATGCAGAAGTAGGAATACACGATAGGTATCATAGTATATTTATCTCAGTATTTATACAATGCTACCCCTTTTTAACGACGTAGTGGTCGGCTTATAAGTAAACGCGGATTCTAACCAAAATTCTGGCTTCATCTAAGCCAACCGCTCACGACCCCTGCTTCGGGTACAAAGCCTGCTTACAGCCTGGCAAAAGCTGGAACGAGCGCGGTCATTACTGCGCATGCAATATAACCAGTCCCTCCTTCAGGCAGGCAGTGTCCTATGCAGCAGGAATTGCGTAAAGAAGCACGAGTTTGAAACAGGACCAGGGACTATCTATACGGCCTTACCAGGCATACTTACCTAGGGCGACCGAGCAGTGGCCTCGGCGGCCAGTTTAAAATTGCAGTGTAGTAGGAAACACTGTCCAACGGGACCCGACTGCAGTGATCTAACGCCAAAGCCAACGAGTATCGTTATCCCTTGCCAATGTAGGGCTAGCTTCTGAACCACGACGTCTCCACGGTTACCTAATTAGGCAAATACAACCGACAGATGATTCTCATTTCCACGTTTCTTTTTCGAAATGAAAGAGATGGACAGATAAGGTCTACAAACTTGGTGAACTGTGGACCTTGATACTGTACCGCATCACATTCAGGACCTCTATAGTTTCTCCTTCTTATCCTGTTTCTGGTGACTGATTGTACAACAGAATCAAAATAGACTACATCACAATCTTTATACGCACATGCTGAACTCAATTAGCTTGGCATCATGTTCGGACACCTGCCTGGTAATCAAGCTGTGTGGAGCTTGGGGACTTTCGAGTCAATCTTAAAAGTCAGCTCGCTAGTAGATGGTAACCTCACCACGGCGAATTATCCTTTAAAGATTGACAGCAGAGAATCAACGTACGCAGAAGCTTGTCCAAGATTTCTCTATTCATTCGCTGAATTAATTACACAGAATTCTTCAGACTGTTATCGTCTTGCTATTTGCAGCATTTACGTTCCCGCAACGTAGACGCAAACGAGTCGCAGGAACTCATTGGTCGGTGCATAAAATTGTTAGGATCTTAATTGTAAGTTTGCGGCATGAGCAATCAGCGCCGTTCTCATTCTCGACTAATTCTTTCAATTTTCAGAATTGCCTCTTGGCTGCGACATTAACAGGATGCATTACAATAACTCTGCTGCACGAGAAGCAGCTCACCTGGACTGCAGCTAAAGCTTGCCCTGGCCTCGCGTTTTCTCTTCTCAGTCTGGCTGCGTTTCTTTTGCGGCATTCCACAACTTGGAGTGTTTTATTTGAATCCTTGTTGTCAGCTGCCATGAGCACCGCAAACGATCAGATGACGGAGATCCCACAGCTCGTGTACGGGATCGGGCAGCTCCTCCTGCTGCTTGGCTTCCTCGTGGATTTGACTGCTCCGTTTGTTTGGGAACCCCAGTTCTTCTCTACTCCGATGCGACAGGCCACAATTCTCCAAAAACTGTTATTTTCGTGGCTACAGCCGCTTCTCGACATATCTAAGCAGAAGCCCATTGTGGAAGTCGACCTGTATGACCTGGAAACTAGCATGCTGAGTCAGAGCTTTGCGCAACGATACTCGACAGTGGTAGAGGCCAGCCCCAAATACTCCTTGATTTACATTTTGATGTCCATGTTTCCCCAGAACCTGTCAGCGGTTTTCGCGTTGTCTATCATGGGCCTGACGGCCAAACTGGTTATTCCGTGGATGTTTCAAGAGTTTCTGCGCACAACATCCTTGCCATACCTAGCTGGTATTGCTGCTGTGAAATTCACTGGAGCAATATGTGAGAGGCAGGCTTTTTATCAGCTCAGTATTATGTCCACCGGTATCAAGGCCGCGCTGTCAGCTGTCATATTGTGAAACCGCCTTGGGCAAGTCCAAGAAAGCTCGCGACGCGGCTGTTGCCCCTGTCAATCTATTAGCTGTTGACCTACAGAAGATAGTCGAATTTGTCAACGTTTTGCCCGACATGTGGTGTGCTCCGATTGCTACACTTCTCAGTTTTGGCAGTATTGTAGAGTTGATGGGGCTGAGGGCCGCCGGGGCCAGCACGGCGTGTACTGTGAGTATTGGCCTCTATACTTGGGAAAGCAGACGTTTAACTGGTTATGTGATTTTCTAGTTGATAATATTTCCGCTCGTGCAGTTTTTCTCGCGAATAATGTCAGCCAGGATGGGCCAGGTTCTCGCACTCAAGGATGCTCGGACCGTGGAAGTGACGCAAGTACTGCGAGGCATTACATCTATCAAAGCATTTGGGTGGCAGAATTCATTTATTAAGCGCCTGAATGAGCGGCGTGAAGCAGAACTTCAATATATGGGCCGACTAGCGTTTCTTAATGCTGCCATCACCGGCCTCGTCATGGCACTTCCGCAGCTGATGGCGTCCTCGGCCTTTCTTGCTACTGCTTATTTTGACGGCTGCCTATCAACGGGCTGTATTTTCTCCGCCATCTCTTTATTCCAGATCCTCAACCAATCCCTCACAACTGTTCCTGGAACTTTTATGACTTTTCTCGCTGCGAAAGTATCCTTCAATAGGGTCACGGCGTTCGTTAACAGCACTCCACGATTTACATCAGAGCATTTGACGCCAACAACTTCCGACAAACCAAGTCTCACATATTCAGATGCCTCTTTCGGATACACAGTCGCGGATGCGGAGAAGCTGTTCCTTACAGGTACTCAGCTTGTGATAGACAGCCCAGGTCTGTATACCATTACTGGCCAAACGTCGAGTGGCAAGTCCACCCTACTAGAAGCTGCCATGGGCTATATTGAGCCGATTCACGGCCAAGTCTCTGCACTCGGACGCTTAGCTTTCATGTCTCAACAACCATTCCTTATTGAAGGGACTATTAGAGAGAATATTGTCTTTGGCGAAGAGTTCATCCCTGAACGGTATAGTTCTGTTCTGTCGGCATGTGGAGTTGATTTTGATCTTCAGAATCTCGCTCTGGGAGATGAGACCGCTGTTGGAGGCACCAACGCTGCTTTATCTGGAGGCCAAAAAGCTCGAGTCGCACTAGCTCGAGCCGTCTACAGCCGCCCGCGAATTGATCCATTTGCTGCGATTGATGGAAAAGTCGCCAGACACATTACCAAGAGGGTACTGGGATCTACGGGTATATTAAGGGACTGCATTCGTCTCGTATCTACGAATGACCCCAGCTTATCTCCCATGCAGACAGGTCATTTACTATTCGTGATGGAAAACTTGCCGGTGGACTTCAAAGCGACTTGAATCAGCTAGAACGATTCGCTAATAAAGGTCGACCCATCGGAGATCAAGCACCGGCTGACCTGGCCAACGAAATACCAGATTCTGATGCATCGTCAGAGGAGGCAGTCGCAACCCCGCCAGCGACGGAAGCTAAAAAGTACATCAAGAAACCGCACATTCAGGCTTGGTGCCATTGTCGGTTTATTGGAACTGGCTGACACTCGCGAATCCTCTGGCCTGGTTCGCGGTTTCGGCTAATATTGTCTTGGCGAGAGCCGTGCAAACTGCAGCGATGTACTCCTTGAAGCGCTTCACCGACGGAGGGAGTCGCGAGATGATGTATCTGCACGGTTTTGCCATACTAAATCTCGTTCAAGCAAGTTCTAGTTGTGGCGCTGTTTATTTTAGCGGCTTACTTTTGGTGCCTTCTTCCCGCCGCCCGCAAGATACACAAAGACCTTGTCGGCGGTGTAATTCGAAGTCCAATGCAATTCTTTACCACAAACTCCACGGGTGAGATTTTGAACCGCTTTACTGCTGATATTATGAAGATTGATGGTCCTCTCGCTGGAGGCGTCATGTCTATGATAATTATGATTTCTATTGCGACTATGACGCTGACGATTCTTGCCACAACGTCACCAATGACTTTGATGTTCATCATTCCCACTGCTGTAGCATTTCACAGCCTCCAACAAAGCTACCTACGATGCGCAATTGACATGAGACGAATTGAGCTTCATACGCGGTCTGGCCAAATGACATCTGCCGCAGAAGCATGGTCTGGTGGCGCAGTAATATTTGGTCTTGATCAGAGGCCATTCTTTCTGGAACGAAACTTCCAGAAGCTGAACAGACATACCCGTGCATTCTTTCTCGCCCTATGCTAGGAAGCATGGGTCGTTGTGCGACTGGAGGCTCTCGCAGCGTAAGATAGAACATTCTCAACTTCGATGCTCAGCATTTGCTTACCTTTTCCGCAGTGTCTTCACGTTTCTTGTTGGCTGGACCTTTCTTCATACAAATTCCTCCGCAGGCACTTTGGGCTTTGTTATGACCTACATTCTCACCTTCAACTCTATCCTAGTGGGCTTTGTGAGACTACGGGCTACTGTTGAGTTGGACATGGTATCTGTCCAAAGAATCTTGGAGTATTCGGCTCTCAAGCCAGAGGGTGCGGATGTTGCACTCGGCAATCCCCCAAATCAACCACCCACCTCTTGGCCCACAAATGGTCGCGTCGTCTTTTACAATGTAAATGCCCAATATGATCTACAGTTGCCAAATTGTCTGAAGATTATCGATCTCGTCATCGAACCAGGACAAAAGACCGCTATTGTGGGCAGGACAGGTGCAGGTAAATCCTCACTCGCCCTAGTTTTGGCTCGATTCCTCGAGACATGTGGCGGCGCCATAACAATTGATGGCGTCAATATTCAAGACATTCCCATTGAGGCACTCAGGGACAATATTTCAAGCATACCTCAAGAGCCGCATGTTTTTTCGGGTTCACTGCGAGACAATATGGATCCGCAGGGAGCCTATGATGATGGCAGCATGCTACAGGTTCTGAGCGAATGCGGGTGCGGAGATGCGTTCCCTGGCGGACTAGACTTTGAAATTCAAAATGAAGGGTAAGCGTCGGCTCTTTGTATCTCTTTTGCTGATAATTTCTGACATGTACTGCAGATCGAATGTGTCAAGAGGCCATGCTCAAATTATTGCTCTAGCCAAAGCAATGTTGAGGAAGAAAAAAGTCTTAATCATGGATGAAGGTAAGAGGAAGCCTGCTATGAGAAGATTTTCAGCAATCTAACAAGTTCCAGCAACCGCCTCTGTGGATGCAGCCATGGATGCTCTTGTTCGGAGTCTTATCAGAAAGAGATTCCAGGAACAAACAGTTATTACCATTGCCCATCGACTTGCCTCCATTGTAAGGATGCCGTTCCTATTCACTTGTACCTTTGCTAACGCTTGCTCAAGCTGGATTATGACATGGTCGTCGTGATGGATGCTGGCGCAACTGTAGAATACGATAGCCCCAGCCTTTTGTTTCAGAGACAGGATTCGTTGTTTTCAAAGATGATTACAGAAGCAGGTTTAACTCAACTGGCGAACAAGACTTCTGGGCTGGATTAAGTAGTGTCTCTCCAGCCGTCTTGCGGGGCAGAGCCGGCGATAAATCCAGAAAATAGTTCAAAACATTAGCTGAACCCGATAGCACGAGGAGGCGTTAGTACTTGCCTAGATCTACTACAGAGAGATGAGTTCAACGTGCATCAGTCGACTAGTGACACGCAGTCCTCAAGCACTGTGATATAAATAACACGACAGGATAAACTCAATTTCTCAAAGCCACTTTATTGTGGAAAGATCGCGCAAAAGGTAGGGTTAACCTGCCGCCGCTGTTAATGGAAACGGGGGCAGCTTGGCCAGTGACTTTGCATGGCGGCGGCGGCCCTTTCACGAGTTACGAATGCTGCAAAGCGACACCGCGAAAGCACCACACACGGGAAACTTTGGAATAGGCATATGACGCAAAAATCTCAGAGTGTGCGAATTTTGAGCTTGAAATCCATCGCTAGCCTACAATGCACCGTTGTGGAATCGCTTACTTGTGCACTAATTCAATATTCAGGACTTACATACCTACCACAAATGCCAGGCAGCTGAAGGAACAAGACTGGGGTATTATGCAGATTCTCAAAGATCCAAATAATCCAATATCGTTTAATTTCTCTGTGTTTTGCATAAAACTAATAGTACCTAGTCTAATTCATGGGAAACCTGATCATTCGGATACCGGTTCGGCTACAGCCAGGACCGAAGGAAAGAGGTTGAGTTAATCGGCCACCAGGCTCCGCCTGCTCTATCATCCACATAAAGAATCACTCAATGGGCCCAAATATTACCCGGTAATTCTAAGGCTTCTTCACACACGAGTTGCCCCGGTAGTACTCATCCAACTTGCAGCATTTCGAGTCCGCGTTACCCGCATTCCAGGCACAATAGTAGCCCTTACCCCAGTCGCAAGGTGTATTGCCGTTCTGGTAGCACGGCATAAGCTTTGCATTACCGGGGTAGCACTTCCCATTGAGAGCCTTCTGGCCGCTGGGGCAGCATATGGTATTGCTTTGGGCGCCGCCAGTGGTGTCGACGTACACACTGACATTAATAGTGCATTGCGGCGTAGTTCCAGAGCAAATGGTAACGCCGTCGGCGCACACGTTAGATGAAGAGGAAGTGCACTGTCCGTTAATGGCCTTTTGTCCCGATGCACAACAGACAGTGGCTCCTTTGTTGTCGACGGTGCACTGAGGGGTGCTACCAGTGCATGCGAGGCCGGTGGGACAGTAGCAGAATCCTTGGCCTTGAGCAGATGCCCAGTTGATCCCCAGGGTAAGGAGTCCGGTAGCGTAAAGGAAGCGCATAGTAAAGAGAGTAAGTGGGGTAGTAAGTACGGTGTTTAGGCTATTTGTGTAATTGGTAGTGATTGAGAAAAAGTAGATTGAGTGATGAGAGGAAAGGGTTCAGCCTTATATATTTACAGACTTTTTTGCTCTGTCAAACTTTTCTCAATTTCTCATCTTTTCCTACTTGATAATTTCATTCTCCACTGGAGGCGAGATATGTCACAGGTTGAGTTATCCGTGGAGATATCAAGACCGAGATGGCTCTCGTACTAGAACCACGTTTCACCACAACTTGCAACAAACATTTAATAAATGTAATGACTCAGACATATACATTAGTGGCTATCTGGGTAACTACAAAGATTACTCCAAGGCGAGGCATAAGAGAGGACGCTCGCAAATGAAAGCTAAGCCTCTCCATGCCGGCCGAGTGGATGCTCAGCTGGTTATGCACATTCAGCCGTGTTTCGCTATTTTGTATTAAGACACTGCTGTCTAACTTGACTTGCCCATATAATATGTCTGCAGTTTCAAAAGCCTATGGAATTCGCTTGGAGAGATGGGTTGATACAAAATACCTCTGGCATGCCCACTGGCCGCGGCTAGTTGTCGAAGATTTGCGAGCCGGGAAATCATACGATGTTGGGTTGCATTCGGTAAAAACTGCTCCAAGTTTCAGGTGCCCATGGAGCTTCCAAGTGTCCTAAAACTGTTGTTTGTTGTGCTACTTTATCGTTCACTACTCTCGGGCTAGCAGCCTAAATTGTATCTGGATTTTTACGACAATACACATCTCTGTACTTAACTCGTTACGCCGCTAATCTCTTGCGGAACGTATGACAGCAGGCTGAACGGTGTTAAATGGATCTGCTGAAACAACATTGGTTCCCTGTGTTGCAACGACTGACACCTTTTTCTGGTGTCCGGCGCGAGCGAGTGACGTATGTCTCGGAACGTCGAGCTCAGAGCCATCACTCTTCGGTCCATCGCTCAGCGTCAAGGTGATTAGTTCGGTTGAACTCCAGAAACAAGAGCATTTGGATAAATTGCGAGCTCCCACTGGAATAGTTGCCTGCCCTGCAGCTACTTTCAGACATATCTTCCCCTTCCGTGTTTCCGACATTCCACACTGGGCGCCGTGTTTCTTGCCGGAATGAATGACTAAGTACCATATCTCCCGAAGGCCAGTATCCATTTTCAACGTGTCTCAAGGCAGCAATCGACGTTTATTAGTTTCATTGATGGAGCGTTGCCGAGCGATGGCTGAGCTGCCAGCGAGTGGCATGCTGCAGATGTAATTATTAGTTAGCGCGTATGGTGAAAGGACACGGGCCGTCCCGGCTGATCAAGCAACGGTTCGGCAAGCAACATTCCAAGGACCCTCAAACGATAATCCCGAGTATTGCATAAAACTACCACAAGGCCTATACACTTCATACCAGTGCCGGCTCGTACACCGAATTGTTTGTCGTTTTTTCTTGTCAAAATGGGGTTCCCCTCACTTGCAAAATACCTTGCTTACATCCCATTTTCTCTTTTCTCAATCAAATGATGAGTCTTCAGTAGGGGCTGAACTGTATGTGAAACACGTAACTTCGACGCAATCCAGCGCTGGAACCGAAAAGGTTAAGTCGATCATCATCTGCATTGCAGTTAGCTACCCATACATTGGATAAAATTGAACTGCCATGTCAGAACATAGTTTGTCTATCGACTTGTCCACTTGAGGGGCCGTTAACTTACCCTATACATTTCTTTTGTTCTATAACGATTCTCTGTTCCACTACGATAACTCGCAAGCGGTTAGGGATTAACGCTGTAGTGCTGGGCACTTCAGCGAAAAATTACTTATTCTAACTGTAATGCGAGGAGCATTTTTGTTACGGGTTCTCACCGGCGAGGACCTTGGCGCGTGTAGAGTTGACAATTCGATTGATCTCCACTACCCGCTTCGCTTGCCACGACAAATTATAAAAAGAAAATTAAAATATGAACCAATTAGTCCACACCCATCTTACTTTAAAAGGTACCCAGCTGGCCAAGGTATGTTTTCTAACAATTTGCTGCTACAGCGATCACAATACAGATGCCGGGACAATTAAGTGTAATACAAGACCAGAACTACCACCGACTCATGTTCAGGCCGTTTTCTCCACAGCCTCGACATGACCTTGCTCCTCATCATTGAATCCCTTCAAGCCCGCTCGTCCGATATCTTCGATGCCGTCGAAGTTGGTTACGCCGAAGAGTTCGTCCATGCGCTCCAGTGAAATCTAACAAAAAAAACCTTGTTACTAAACGCGAAATGAGGACTGTGGCGATCGAATTATTACTTACACCCTTAGTCTCTGGCAGCCACCAGGCAGCAATGCCCATGGCGAAGCAGAAGCTTCCGTAGATAAAGTATGTTCCGTAACCGGTCGGTCCGCCGACAGTCACAAGCATAACCGGAGTCGCACGGGCAACAACCAGGTTGAAGAGCCACTGTGTGGCGGCAGCCAAGGAGACATTGTAGCCACGCAGACGGTTGGAAGGAATCTCAGAGACATATATCCAGCACACTGGACCCCATCCAAACTGGAAGGCAGCTGCGAAAAGATAGACAACAACGAGCGCAACATACCCAGCTGCCGGGATCGCAGCACCAGCCTTTGGTGGATCGAATCGGACGTAGAATCCGAGATAAAACATGCAGAAAAACATGGCAAACGCCGTCCAGACCAAGGATAAGCGACGACCAAGAGTATCCGCGAGAAAGAAGATGAAGATTGCGCAGCCCGACACCTTGATGATGCCGTACACACCAGTGGCGAACAGTGACTGCGATGTGCCCTTCACACCGAGAGCAGTGAAAATAGTTGGGGCGTAGTAGTTGATGGCATTCGTTCCGGTCCACTGCTGGCATACCATCAGTCCGATAGAGATTAAGGCTCTGTTTCTGTTGCCGGGAATCGTCCAGCACTCGCGCTGCGTGGCCCAGAAACCGGTACCGTGCACAGAGCGGCGTTCCTCTTCCAAACCGGTGCGCAGTTCCAGAAGCTCCTGCTGAACATACGGGTGGTCAACTGGGAGATTGCGAACCGTTGAAAGAACGTTGGAGGCCTCTTCCCAATTATCTTTGCCCGCGAGCCATCGCGGGGACTCGGGGCAGAAAAACATGGCCACGAAGATGAGAACAGGCGGCAGAGACTGCATTGCCAGTGGGACCATCCAAGATGCCTTGCCAGAGATGTGTAGTAGGGAACCATAATCAATAAAAAAGGCAATCATGGCACCGGCCGTTTCAAACAGTTGATAAAAGCCGATGAGCAGGCCACGGATTCCTCGCGGTGCATTCTCCGATACATAGGTAGGAGCGATCATAGTCGCGCCACCAAGACCGAGTCCTTCAATAAACCTGTGGGATATGTCAATGCCAATTCCACAGTATAGGAAGAGATATAAAGAGTGACGGGGAGGGGGAGAACAAAGAAAGGGTATTGCATACCGTCCGATGTAGAAGCAGGCAAAGTTACCGTACGAAAACGCTTGCAAGATACCGCCAATGAAGCCAACTACAGCGACAATCATGAGTCCTTTCTTGCGTCCCAGTTTCTCAGCAATGGGAGTCGTGAGAAGAGCACCAGCAAAGGCGCCAGCCTGCATGGTGGACACAAAGTTTGCTGACAGATTGGCTGCATACTTCTTGTCGCTGGCGTGCTCGTTCAAGCGAAACTCTCTCTTGAAGTCGGGTAGCGTCAGGACACCTCCAATGATACCCGTATCCATGCCAAACAGGATGCCACCGAAGCAAGCCTACATTGTGTCAGTTCGGCAGGAATCCTTTGGACAACCACGGCTAGGCAAGTCGAGCGCGTCTACTTACCGACGCTGCGAGTGCAAAAACCCGCCAATTGTAGACCTCCGGGGGATCCAGCCTGATTGCATCATTCTTGATGAACTTGCTTAGAATGCTGTGGCTCATCTTGGCGGTTGTCGTGCAAGCCCTGGACCCGACAGAATGGAAGAGTAACACTACAACGGTAGTGGAATTATCGCCTCAGTGACACAGCGATAAGCAAGGCCGGCACGACAACCTGGAAAGGCCAAGTGCATATTATAAACTATTCTACAACGTGTCGTTAAGTTGATGATCCTTTGTACATCTCGGACCGGAACCCGGTCAAACGCCCGGCTAAGCGGCACATCGCTCGGCGATTGGTAAATATTCCACCAACGAGCTTCCGCCGAATTCGGCAACTATGGAGTCGGCTGCGGAGGTGGCTGTTCGCCCATCCCATGGGAATAAGCGGTGCTGGGTGAAAACGAGCGCCGAAAATATATTGTTGATTTGTCGACGATGTAACAATGCAGAGCAAATATAGTACTGTGCATGAAACTGCAGCACAGAAGCTACCTACTAACGTGGCATGATGTAGCCTTGTTATTGGCGCGTACCATTCTAACAACTGCAGAGTAGAGCTAACAGAATACTAGTTGTACTCAATCAACTTTTAGGTGTATAGCGTACGTTTCGAAGTAACCATTCATCCTTAATATCGAGCTTATTTTAAAGAAATACAGCTATCCTAGACTATGGATACAATACCCCAGGTCCCGTCAAGCGTCATCCAACTCTACAGTATCCTGATATCCCATTGGCTGCCTGATTTTCTTGCCTCCATATTTTGTTTTTGGATCCAGTCCAGCCCTACTCCGCAATTGCCGTAGTATGTACAATGCGGCTATTGAAAAGTGACAGGCTGAGGCAAACAGGGAGCGACGGTGGAAGCAAACCACGTTCATGATTCCTAAACCACCCAATCAGGAAGTGATCTGACTAGCACCGTTTCCTTGCTCCATATGACGTGGGTTTTTCCCCTGGTCCCTATGTGTACGAGGAGAGGAGTACTGTGTTACTTTGTATTATTACTGCTTTAAATTATTAAGAACTTTCTACGCTTATTATTATTACTAGCTGTTCATATGCGCGAGCCAAGTTCTCTGATGCAGCTCGGAGTTTTCCGAAACCGGCTAGACGGCATGCTTCTTCAGCCACTTGCCCCTAATATACAAGGCGGGTGACTTGAGGCTGACTAGTTAGGGGGTCACTTTGCGCCTCTTCCATATTACATTCGGGTTATTAGAGGCCATTCGACTTATTACAATTGCTACCAAGGTACACCATCGGGCTTTTTTTAGCGTCATACAAGGGACTCTGAGAATCAGTTCTCTACTGGCAAAGACTACAGCCGGACCCCCCATTCAATCTATACAGTGGTCTCTGTTTGTTTTGCGAAGACTTACAAGCTTGGTGGCTGCGACATGTAGATTAAAGGCTCATAATGAGCTTTTACGGCACATTCAACGGCATTTACTAGCAGATCAATATCGGCTCATGCATACGTAGCCCATTTCTCTCGGTCACCTAGCCTCGTACCAGAAACTAGATTCATGGACCGTACCCCTCGCAAAAGGCTATGAAAGTTGTAAACTCGTTGGTCTCGGTCCCAATGCATTCTAAATCTAGTTTAGAGTTGGCGCCAAGAAAGTAGACCCAGCCCTCCTTCATCTCCTTCCTTGTTTGGCCAGCGGCTATGCATCCGCTGCCGCTCGTGCAGATCGCGATGAGAGGGCCAGAAATTGGGTCAAACGTCGCCTTTGCACCGTGACCAATCAGCACGGATCGAACGACGCTGAACTCGTCAACTGGTGGATCGTACAACAGTACGTGCGATGCCGAGTCGACCGCCGCTCGGTTCAACGTGGCGCGTGCGTACGCTGTTGCATCTACCCTCGGCTCTTCAAGCACCGCATAATCCAAAAGCTGCGTAAAAGCGTCCGCATCCTTGTAACTATGGGTTAGCCCGGCGCGCGCAACGTTGTCGCTCGCCGCCATGCACTCAATGATGTCCCCTGACAGGTAGGCGTGGATGGTGTCTGCCTTCAAGAAAACAGCTTCGCCTGGCGTGAGGCGGACATGATTGAGGAAGAAGATGAAAAATAGTCCAACGTCATCAGGAAAATAATTGTAAAGTCTTGTTGCGAGCTCCGATAGGACTGCGCCAGATGTAGCCTTGACGCCGCCACCTGCAAAATCTTCGACATTTGAGGACGCTTCTGCGAAGAGCATCTTTGTCGCAGCCGTAACCGAATCTGGGGATGCGACAAGGAGCGCCGTAAAGGCTGACTTGAGAGCCAGTGCCTTTTGTGTTGCAGACCCCAGCAAATCACCTCCATTTGCAGCAGCAAGGGTGAGCTGCGCCGGGCCGTCACCGACTAGAGTTCGAAGTGAAGGCACATGAGTTAAAAAATGCGCGATCTCGTCAAGTGGCCGTATACCAACAAGTCCCTCAAAGTCGCTCAGCGCAATTGCCATTTCTGGCTTATGATTGTCATCGGGATAAATGTCCGGGCTCTTAGCGTGCAACTGCTCGGCCAGCCGTTTATTCGGGTGTGCTTGGATCGAAAGCGGCTTGCCAATGGAGAGTACTTTCAGCAAAAAAGGCAGTTTTGAGCCGTATCGCGCCGTGACCGAGGTCGACAAGAGGCTTGCATCGTCAGCAATGAGATCAATCAATGACCGGCCGGAAATTATATCCTTGGATGGATTTGGAGGATACGTGCCAGCCCATAGCTCAGCATACGGTCTGTTCAGCTCGATTTGTAGATCCGGTGTAGTTGTGGCTGCGAAACGGGCCGCTATAGATTCGTAGCCGACCCTGCCCCATGTCTTTGAGTTCACTCCACACTGTAGGCGTAAGAGAGGGTTATCCTGCATTGCATATGCATATGTATATATTTTAAGTCAGGTTTGAGTGATGTGCTTTGAAGGAGCCAGCGAGTCTAAGACCAGTCTCTAGAAGGAAACATATATTGATGAGATTGGGGACCTGAAAATATCTCATTTGTATTTATCCAATGATTATCTGCCAGAAGCACGCACTATCAAGGCGTACCAACCGCCACGAAGTTCGCACAGTAGTGCTGATGCGGACGATCATGGATCCAAGTCGACGGGGTGGTGTGGTGTCACGCATTCTGACTGGCTAATGTACTATCAGGTGGTGGCTGTATACACTTTTGTAGAGCTACACCTGGCTTGAGGTCACATTTCCTCGTCAAATCCAGGAGAGGCTGCGACGATGCTACGGCTAGCGATAAGCCTTGTCCGAGGTGGTGCAGGTGCGAACCAGTGAGGCGTGCTGGGCGGTCTGCCAGGCATCTTTCAACCAGGGCCGATCGTTCACCAAGATGTCTGCGTGAGTATTTGTTAACATCTATTCAGCCCCAAATTCGATTCAATAGTTTGACAGGCGTTTCCGCACCACTACACGAATCCATACATAAACAGATGTAAAGTCATTCGATTCCAGCCACATGTCCATTGAAGCTGTCTCTCCATAGCCTCGCCGAGCCTGCTCAATTCAAAACTTGACTTCTCATTTGGTGTTAGACCTTTCAGCGAAAGAAAAAGTTCAGTTAGAGTCGCTTACGCATTACGCAAATTACGTCTGACAAAGATTGCTGGTCGGCACAAGACATTAAATTGCCATGGCAGTAGCGAAATACAGCTATGCACTACTTCCTTCAGACACAGCCCGCATTAGGCTTCTGAAATTGCTTCCTGCAAAGGCCAAAACGGATGAGATTGTTATATCCTTGCAAATAATTGACTTCAAAGATAGCGACGAAGTTCCGCACTACGAGGCCCTTTCTTACGTCTGGGGCTCAGAGAAAATCCGGTTCCTGTCAAATTAAAATCAGTGCCAGTGTCATCATCCCCAGGGTAACAGCGAGGAGCCCGTCCTTGAAGACCTTTTAGTCACCAAAAGTCTCCACGTAGCCCTCCAACACCTTCGAAGCCAGACAGCTGTGCGGAGCCTTTGGGTTGATGCCATTTGTATCGATCAAACCAACCTCCAAGAACGAAGCCACCAGTGGACTTTTATGTCCCGCATCTATCAATTAGCCGCCCGCGTTATCGTCTGGCTTGGTCCAGAGGCTGACAAGAGCGATTATGGCCTTGCCATGCTGGAAAGTCTTGGAGAAAAAATTGAGATCGACTGGCTCTCCAGAGCAATCAGCCCCAGCCATCGGTGGTCACACGAGCCTCACTGGGCTGACCTCAGCCTGCATCTCCCATACACGGATGAAGAATTTGCTTCCATAGCTCAAATTCTCGATCGTCCTTGGTTCGGTAGACTTTGGGTGGTGCAAGAAATAAGGCTAGCCAGCTCCGCTGCCGTCGTTGTTTGCGGTTACAAGCACGCAAAATGGGATCTTGTGCAGGCTGCCATCTATCTTATATTCCGCAAAAGATTGGGCAAATCGGATTACCAGGCGATACGACCGCGTTTACTAACGATAAATAACTCCTTCTTCAAGTGGTTCGAGTCTACTCTCAGAGATGTCCTCTTCAAGACACAGGAGTTGGCGTGTCGGGAAGCAGGGGACAAGGTGTACGCTGTCCTTGGAATAACCAGTCATCAGCTCGGTATCCGGGCGGATTATACTCTCCGAGCAGCCGACATCTACGAGGATGTAGTTCGACGCCATATAGCCCATTACGGCTCACTTGACGTTCTCAGGGATTGTGACATATCTCGCCGGGGTCAAACGTTGATGCCTACGTGGGTTCCGGACTGGGCGAATAAAAGATGGACTGGTCCAATACGCTTCTGTCATACGTCGGGGTCTACTCGAAGCGACGTCTCTTACCCTAGCAAAGGTACTCTCCGCATAGCCGCTGTTCGCTGCGCCTTGGTCACCGAAGCAACCGAGATACGGAAATTCGATCTTGAACCCAATGTCATAACAGTTTCAGAGTTTGAGGACGTTGTTAGTGAGATTGTGAGACTTTTACCAAAGGATTTGGCGACAAGTAACATTGCGGGATGCTCTTGCTTGGAGGCCTTTTGTGGAAGCTTGCTCTGCTCGAGTTTTCCAGAGCTGGACCCTGTGAGGCCAAGTCGACCTACGGCTCAGTCTAGCATGAGCGCGATTCGTTCCCTCGTGGGATGCACTGATACGAAACAATTAGACCCCGCGATTGTACCGGAGTTGACCCATTCTATGAGCAGCTTTTTACCGCACAGTCAAGGAAGATCGTTCATGAAAACGGCAGAAGGCTACCTCGGGCTGGCACCGTGGGGTGTCAAAGCCAACGACATTCTCTGTGCACCACTTGGTTGCGATGCGCTTATTGCACTGCGGCCAGTCGGAAGTGGAGATCAATTCCAGGTCGTGGGTGAAAGCTTCTTATATGGCATGGTACAGGGAGAAGCGATGTTGGGTCAGCTGCCGGACAATGTGGAAGCCCTGTATCGGAACCACAGCGCAACGGGATATCGTCCGGCATATAGAAACAAAATTACCCAGGAAATTTCGTGGCTTGACCCTCGATTCAAACGCCTAGGCATTTCCGTCCGCAATGATGAGGACGCTGGTTTGCCATTTGGTGTAGAGTCGGCTGAGTTGGCGGCTGCCGGCGTCCCTGTGCGTCACTTTGATTTTGTATGATGGTTCTGAAATAACATTGAATTTTCATTTCAATTAGCGGTATCCCTGTAAGGCTAGGTTTATTAAAAAAACAGATGCTATTTTCTAGTTTATAAAAACGAAAAGCAAAGCCGCCTTGGTTTCATGTATTATTATTTGCTTTAAAAAGCAGAATTAGGCAGGGACAACCGTTTATATCCTGATACTCTCTACTATTCCACCCAGCTCACTGGCAGACAGCCACCGGATTGACTCGACTATATTACACCGCTGGAAAAGTCTTTGTACTGAATATAGTGCAGGTACTGAGCCCAGGCCGTAGCAAGACGAGTGCCGCCAGAGTACAGCATACTGCATTACTACAAAAACAGCAGAAAGGGAACAATATAAGAAGAAAAAGGTAGAATAAATGCGATGTTGAATCACTAATAGACGATTTAATTGAAACTCGAAATTCAGAAAACTAGTACCTAGAGCTCGTATATATATAAAAGCGCCAACGTGCAAGAGGCACCGGTGACAAACCAATGTATATGTCTAGATGCTGGGAATCTTCCGCCACGGCTGGCGTTGCTTTGATCTTTGTGGCTCTGAGTGGTATACTTGTCGCTTCGGTTCCTCAAAATGCCCTTCATTTTAAATTGGACAGTTCAGGATCAACGGCACATTGTTGCAACTGGCGCAGTGATCGAAAAGCGGGTTTGTCGGTGTTGGCCTCAATGGTGGCTTATGGTGAAAGACGTGATTCTCACAGGTCTCACTGCGGCCACCAAGATCCTTTGCTTGCCGCGGTTGGTTCAAAAACTCTTCAATAGCGGTGGTATTTGTCGTTCCGTATATGATGGCCTCGGCTGCAGCAATGTCCATCTCCTCTGCACCTCCAAGAAGCTCATGTAGAAGTTGATGTTCTGGGTCAATATGTTTGAAGTTCCTGCGAGCAAAATCTACAATGACATTGAAGATGTTGCCAACATTATCGCACACAATAACAACAGCCAAGGTGACGCGTCCATCTGGCTGTGGGCGCAGGGTGTGATAACGCGTTCCTGCGTATTGACACACGCGCACAAACCCGCCGAAGCGGGCTCGCAGAAGATTCATGACGGCTGAGCCATACTCGGCAGCCAGAGGGGTGCCCGGGTTGTCGATACCACTGTTATAAATGGCCCTGAGAAGCTCCTCACTGTATGCAGTTGCCGCAATGATCAAGATCTCACTCCCGCGACCTCGTGTAACGATGGCTGATTGAGCACCGTTGAAAGCCGCGATGGCCAAGGTGGCAAGTTTGAGGAACTTCATTGCACTGAGAATGCAATGTCACTGGCGGGCTGGCAGGCGATGTCCTGAGCGAGAGAAGATAGTTGAGAAGTTCAAGGTGAGAATAGGAGTAGAACGGTGCTCTGCTTTACTGCCTTGCTCCAAAAGAAAACCTGGCATTTCATCGCGTCAACAGAAGCAATTTATAGTTGTCGAGATGTACATGACTCGGAGGAAGTCCTCGACTTCAAAATAAGCCAGAAATGATCCGCAGCAGTGGGGCATACTTCAGCACTAACATCATTTGGGCTGAGTTTGCGATTCAAGTAGAAACGAAATAGGAAATAAGTGACGCATTTACGGCATAGCCCATCTTTTAAAGAATGCCAAGAATCTCACCTCCGCTCGTAGCCCCAAGACCAATGATGATGAAAGTAATCATCTTCATTTAAATTAATACGGATGAACTCTTCTCCACTCAGCATGGATCTCTCCATATACCGGTTTCTAACTGATGCCGGCAGTTGATTGGAGCAAGTACTCGCATTCGGATCTTGCCGTACATCCGACAGAAATACAGAATGCAGCGAAACATAAGGAGACGTCATTACTATGTTTCGTGCGGCATAATATGTTTAATAACAATACATTAGCATATCGCGGAGAGATATGTCCCTATCTAATCTGTAAAATGGACGAATTAGAACGATCGAGCGCGGATAAACATAATGTCATAGTTCGAGTCAACGGCTGTGTAACGATGGCTTATCGACG